>VZTB01004951.1:93638-121426 GCA_013397245.1 Thryothorus ludovicianus
GTCCCTCTTGTCCCCAGTCCCCCTGTCCCTCTTGTCCCCAGTCCCCCTGTCCCTCTTGTCCCCAGTCCCCCTGTCCCTCCCCGTCGCTTGGCCCGGTCCCGCGCGCCCTCTGGCGGCCGCAGCGCAGCTCTGCGGTCCCGGCGCTCCCCGGGCGCTGCGGGGCTGGGGCCGGACCCCGGGGCCGGACCGGCTGCAGCGTGTCCGGGGAACGGAGCTGGGCGAGGGCCTGGAGCGCCAGCAGCGGCTGAGGGAGCCCGGAGAACGGGAGACTCGGGGGCACCTTCTCGCTCTCTCCAGCTTCTGACGGGAGGATGCTGCCAGGTGGGGGTCGGGCTCTGCTCACAAGGGATACGAGAAAACAGCGTCAAGTTGTGCCAGAGAAGGTTTAGATTTGGATACTGGGGAAAAAAATCTTCACCAAAGGGTTATCAGTGCCTGGCACAGGCTGCCCAGGGCAGTGGGAGGGTCCCCATCCCTGCAGGATTTAAAAGCCACGTGGATGTGGCACTTGGGGACACTGGCAGTGCTGGGTGAATGGCTGGACCCGAGGATCTTGGTGTGCTTTTCCAACCTGCAGGATTCTGTGATAAAGAAACTGCACAGCTGAGTTACACCAAGGTACAAAGCTCTTACACAGCCTTAAGACTGGCTCGAACACCCACTAGGGTCCATGGCAGAGCCTGCAACTGCAAAGCTCAGCTCAGAACCTGCACAGCCTGAGCACCCGCAGGCTGAACAGATCTGTACTGGAATTATCAACTCCTACAATTGTTATCCTTCAAGTGCCAGGGAATATAAATTTATCATAACCCAGACAGTAAATTCTTTTGAAATCTTAAAATCTCTGCTTCACAAACCCAGGCTAGGTTGAAGAGCCACTTTCTCCCTAAGCAAGGCATGGTTATCCACTCAGTCCTCACAGCTGGATGGGTCCAACCTGTAAAAAAGCTGCCTCCTATCTCTGGTTTCTTGTTTGTTTCAGCAGACAAAAGACACCTTCAGCAATCAGAGCCAGGCTGCTTTCCAAGACAAAAGAGAACCAAGGAGATAAAGTGGTGATGTCAGCAGTGACAACATCCGAATGTTCACAGTGGGACTGCGCCTCAGGATCAGCCTGAGGGCCTGGGAGTAGCTTTGTCCAGCCAGCAGCTCAGCTGACACTATTTACAGCTCACAAAGGCAGCAAGATAATGAGAACATTCAGTATTTTGTTTTTAAAACAGGTTTGCCACTCAGCCTGGACACATTGCTCCTGTGTGAAGAAACAGTAATAACAAAAATCACATTTATAATAAACCTGCTTGTCTCTGGTTCTAGGCAGGCTCCTTTTCTACTTACAATCCCAATAAAATCAGCTACTAAAATCCCTGGACAGAATTTACAGGCAATGTTCCAGGAGCAAGGTGAATTTAAGGTCCAACAAGTTTTAAAAGAAAACTAGAAACTCTGGAAACCTACTGCCCTGCTCCATGCCCTACTTACTGAGCCACAGGAACTCCACACTCACTGTTTAACAGCAAGTCACCCTGAATTACTCAGAGGATTGACTGCATGTCCTACAAGGTCTTATCTCTTCACACAAGGAGTAAGATTGTTCAATTCTGTCATTAAGCATTTCATCGAAGGACGTTTCTCACTCAACATCAACTTTTGCCACTACCTTGCTCCAACCAGCCTGGAGGCTGAAGCATCCACATCCACAGCTGAGCCAGAAAACCAGAAAACCAGCAGAATTAACCTCTGCTTTCCCCCAGTGAGGGATATGGGTACACAGTACATTACCACTTAGCACAACAGCTTCAAAAGAAACTCAAAATGGGGTGTCACGGAATTACGAGGTCTCTGGCAGGTCAGCAAATAATCTCTGTAAGACATTTGGCTTATAGCTCAGGAGGGAAAGGCAGCTAGAGTTCAGACACCTCCTCAAGTTGTTTGGGGAGGAATTATTGGGTATTAATTTTTAGAAATGCCACGCTAACTGGATGGATGGCTGAGCTGAACCAATTGCAAATAGACCAGACAGAAAAACAGCACCGACATGCCATCGAGTGCCCCAAGCACCCTGACAGCACTCAGTGCATTAATTACACTAAGAACTAGAACAAATTTACGAACAAAAGACTGTCAGGATAATGTCCCAAAGTATTTTGCTAACCTGTCAAGCGCACACAACTTATTTATAGTAATGCTTTCAGGGAGGTAAGGAAATGCTCTATGCTGCATCTTGTTTGAAAGTCAAACGCTTTCCACTGAGATCAGTTATAACCTCTGGTAACCTGCCTAAGGAACAGTAGGAATTTGCCTTTCTACCTGCTTGCAAGTTAGCACACATCAGCTGTAATGAAGGATTTGATCTCAGGCACTTTGGCCACTTTGGTTCTTCTGCTGTACCACCCAGAGCTGTGTTACTGCTGCACACACAGCATGCAGCATCTGAGAGGAATCACAGCTTCTGTGTCTTCCTGGAAGAAAACCCCATTCTTTTGTCCTGGAACAGACATTATGAAGAGATTTCCCTTGCTGCTTAGCAGTGACTGTTCTTCGCCCAGAGCAGCTGAGGCTGCCCCTGGATCCCTGCAAGTGTCCAAGGCCAGGCTGGACAGGCCATGAAGAAACCTGGTCTAGTGGCAGGTGTGTGTCCATGGCCCTCCCAGCCCAAGTCATTCCGTGATTCTAGAATGGTTCCCATAATGCTTTAAAATCTCTGATCATCTGAAGGTATAGCTCTGATTTTTGGGGATAAATATGGGAATCAGGCAGCCACCAGTCTTGCATCCTGCTGGGAAAAAACAGCAGAGCTGGTGGGATAAGAACCAAGTATTTGTGTTTTCAGCCCTTTCCTCAGATTATATTTGGAGTCCAAGTCTCCAGAAACAGCAGATTCATATCACACTGGTTTCTTCCTTAGGCATGTAACCCAGGAGTCAGCTTAGATGCTAAAACAAATTACTTCTTTTTTTGCACAAAGGTGAAGGACTTGAAGAGTATTTCCTATTTTTAGGAGAAAAAGAATTGGGGAAAAAAGTAGCACAGCACGAGATAAAGAGGATGAAAGTCAAAGGGGATGAAAGTCAGCATGGAATAAAGCAGTAGCTGCAGAAGATTCTTAAAGCATCCACAAACAGTATTTCAAGAGCTTTCTAAAAAAGAAACCAGCTTTGGGCAACAGCCTGTGTGTGCAAAGGCTACTTCAATAATTTCCTCAAATGTTTCTCAGCTGTCCTAAAGACATTTAGACCTTTTAGGGACTTAAAGGTCCATATCTGAACACCTGCAGAAGTGTGCAAGCAGAGGCAGAAACTGTCAACAGAGTGCAAAGTACAGGAGGCCAAAGGACCCAACAGCAAACACTTTCCATCAAAAGGCATTCCATGCTCCCTCTGAACCTGTTCATTAATGATTGCTCATTACTGGGCAAGTGAGCTGCAGCTCTGCTCCCACCTTAGGCTGATCCAACATGGCAGCAGAGCTTTCAAGGAACCATGGCCGTAAGGGGAGACTTGCCCTGCCAAGCACAAAGCTGCCACTTGAATAATTTGCTCTTTAGATCTCCCAGACTTACAGACAGATGAAATACTAGACAGAACACAATCCTTTGACAAAGAAAAAGCTCCAAACCTGGCTCAGAGCATGGTAAGGTGAGTGAGTGGTCTTTGGGAGGGGGCCTGGGTAGTGACAGTAGATGAACAGCAAAAAACAGGCTCCAAAAATAGTGTGATTCTTTATCTGCAACACAGGAAGGATCTGAAGAAGGGAAAGGTATTCCAGAGACATTTCCCTTCAACAGATCACTTGTGTAGGTGGGATATTGAGGAAGCTTGGCCTGGCAGCATGTGTATATTTAGATTTCATTTATTCCCCTCTCTAATCTCCATCCTCCCACTGTCCCTCCAGTAGGGATCATGCGGGGCTGGCACTGCTGCAACACCAGCAGCACCTCACAGAACAGTGCAGGTTCTACTTCAGAACCTCAGCCATCTCCATGGCACTGCAGCCTCAGCAGTCTGTACATTCCTAAAGCAAATGCCCGTGGCACAGGCACAGCCTATAGGGAGGGAATTCAGTTTTAAGCTCAACATTAGTGGCAAAGACATGTGAGGCTGCCCTGGCTACGACACACACCCCTCAAATTTACTGCAGAGACCTGACATAAAATCATAGAATCCCAGAATGGTGTGGGTCGGAAGGGACCTCAAAGCTTATCCAGTTGCACCCCATGGCATTGGCAGGGGCCACTTCCACTAGACCAGGTTGCTCCAAGCCCCATCCAAACTAGCCTGAAATACTTCCAGGGATGGGGCAGCCACAGCTTCTCTGGAAAATCCATTCCAGTCCCTCACCACCCTCACAGGGAAGAATTTCTTCCTAATACCCAATCCAAACTCAGCTTCCTTCAGTTTAAGGCCACATATGGCAACTTAACCTACAGTCACTTACTCAGGGCCATGTCCCAAAGTTTGCCAGAAGTTTCTGTGTATTCTTCTCTATACTTAGCTCAAGGCAGGGTTGTGAGCAAATTTTAAGCTGCGTACCTGTTCTAGAATACCATGTATGGACAGCTCTGAAACTTCACTGCAGCTGCCTGGAGACCTGGCTTCCACTTGTCCTCAGGGATGAGCATGAATTAAAATCTGAAGGCAACAGCAAATTTCATTTTTAATTAGCCAGGGCAGTCAGCCAAGGAAGGCTCCCCCACCCACCCATGGCTGGTGAAGCCTGACAGCTCAAAAGGATTTATGCTTCCCTGTGCATTCCCAGTGGCTGTTCCAAGCACACCAGCTCAAACAAGCGCCAGCCATGCAGCATTGTGAGTGCAGTTAATATCCAACCAGGGAAGGACAGCAATGCATCCAAAGCACCAGGCTTGAAGGGAACAAAGGGCACAGACCTGGACTTTGGCTCAGCTCCATCTTACCTCATTTCCGGGATCAACCCAGTAGTCCTGAGCTTAGCAGCACTTGGAGAATGAATATCCAGAAAAGCAAAGGAATTTTAAGGAAATGATAATAAAAGATCCATCTGCTTATTCTGTCTTTAATACAGGGCTCTTGGCTCCCAGCACTAAGGAGGTAACACATAAAGCTTCCCAACCAGCCATGGGGAGTGTCCATGCATGCAAAGATCCAGTACGGACACTCCATCCCAAACTGGCAGCATTCAAGTTGTTCAGAAGGAAAGGGGACGTAACTTTACTTAAGTTGGCAAAATGCAAACAGAACATACAGCTTTTCACATCCCAGACCACCAGCACTCATCAAAACAGGGACTCTCAGAAACCTCAAAAGGCTTCAGCTCTGTGTCTCACTGATCTAGCCAAAAAATGGGGTTCGACTGCACGTGAAAAGGGACACAAAGACACAAAGCTTTGTGATGTGAACAGAGGTGGCTGGTGGCAGTCCCAGCACAGGCTGAGTCCAGGTGAATAAGGAGAGCCCACATATCACAGAAGGGCTGGGGATGAGAAGGACCTTGAACATCTTGTTCCACCCCATGCTGTGGGCAGGGACACCTTCCACTAGACCAGGTTGCTCAGAGCCTCATCCAACCTGGCCTTGATGTTGCTCAAAGCCATCCCAGTAATTCAAGCTGTAGAGACTGAAAAATGGCCCTGCTGTGCTGTGCTCTGTCCCAGGGCTGACCAGGAGCTGCCACCTCCACAGGCTCCAGCCTCAGCTGCCAGTGCCACACTCACCTCACCCTCCACCTCCTCCACAAGTCATCATTCAGAATTAGCTTGCCATGAGCAAATCAGAAGGGAAAGCCATCACCACAGGTTAAATGTACACCTTACAGCCTGACAAAGAGGGGGCACAGAAGTTCTTGCCACCAGGACTACAAGCCCATTATACTCTTGGCTTACAGGTCATCCAACCATGCCACAGGGCTCCAACACACCAGCTCCATACGAAGCCAAAAACTGGCCTTCATCTGCCTCACCAAGCACACTGCCCTGCTGGCAAGTACAACCATTCCCAATGTTTTCAGGACGGCATCATCTGAGTGCATAGAATAACCTAGAAATATTATTTATGAGTTAGAATCACCAACTGCAGTATCACAGCCCAGAAGATGTGAGGTCAATATGCTGCATGGACACTGGTTTCCCACGGTGCAGGCAAGAGCTTTCATGCAAATCTCATGTCAATGGCAGGGAAAAAAAATGGGCATTTAACTCCTTTCTTGTAGTCATTTTAGGCAAACAGATGGAAGAGCCCTTCAAGGCAATCTCTAAGCCAAAAATCTGTGAGTTTTAGTTACAACTATATCCTTGCATCAGTTAAACCTACCAGCAATGAATTTGCTTGCTTCAGGGCAAGCATTACACACTGCCTAAAGCAAGAGATTTAAATTTTAATTTTAAAAAAAAATTAATTAAAAAAAATCCTGTATCTTCTGCAACACAGAGCAGCCTAAAGGAATAAATACAGAGCAACAGGAACAACCAGGAGCTGATTCTCCTTTATGCCTTGTTCAAACCAGCTCATTGCTTCTGGCCTCTTCCTTATTAAGGAAGGGGATCTTACTTGTTTTCAAGAACTTGGGATAACCGAGACCAGTACTCCAGGTTTCATAGATGGGAGATTCCAAAAAAGATCTTCCATATGTACAGAGCTTCAGTCAGATCTGGTCCATACCACACTACAAGTGCAGCTGATGCATCTGCCAAACTACATTATCTTCTAATCACCTTCTACACTTGAAATGAAGACATCAAGCTTAAAGTAACCAGGTTCTTTATGATGCTTAACCAAGGAGGACAGGTCAGGTCCATGATCTGTGGCAAGATATTGAATCCGTACTCACCGGTGTTCTCTTCCATTCCTCTTGTACACTAGTGTCTGGAGAAATTCCTACAAAAACAGGAAACAGAGTCAACACACAAATTAAAATTCCAAGTGTGAACCAAGCTCAGATTTAGTTTTATTCCTCTATCAGCTCTGCTCAGCCTACACAAAACCAGTGTGGAGGGAAGCTAGAGCAGAAATCTCACCCCAAACTAGGAAGACTGTGACATTGTCACCCCTCTTCATCAGAAGTTTCTAATCACACACATGCTGTGATGGAAAGAAAAGAGAAACAAAATTAAGGTGCCGTAATTACAAAGCAGCAATATTTGTTCCCAGGGAAAACATTCCACATCTGCCTCTTCAGGAAGGGATGTGCCTGCTGTAAAAGGGAACAACCTACTGCTTATCTAGCAAAGGCAGCACAGCACGTGCACAGGAAGTATTTCAGATGTCACACAGAATCAAGGCACTTCTGAACATACTGTGAGGGAAGAAAAAAGACAAAAAAAAAAAAAAAGAAAAAAGGAACCAGGATTTTAGTAGAAATGTCAGTTTTTCTCTGGAGAAAGTTCTGAAATGAGGTGCCAGGGGAACTAAGTTTGGGGAAATCATAATGCGTCTTGATTTCGACAGATTCCACAGCACAGTAAAAACAGGTTCAGTATGTCAGAAAAAGGGTGGTTCTGTCCTCAAAATATTGCTGTTCAAACTTAGACAACCACAAGTGGACATGTCAGCAGGAACAGCACAGAATGACTGGAGAATAACTACAAAATAAGGTTGTTCCAGCACCGAGGAGTCAAAGGCAGCCTTTGTCCATAGCCCACTTCAGCCTAACCTTTTTCCCATGAAGCCCAGGCCAACTCACCACCTTTGCTCCCAGAAGCAAAGCATAGTTTGGGGGCTTTAGTTTAACATCAGAACAGCTGGGCATCTTCACATGAGGACCTGCTGACTGTGCAGCACATGCTCAGCTTGTTCAAGAGCACTGGAGCACGCCAGGGCTGCAGAGTCAGCGGGGACAACCACAACACACCACCCATGGCAGCTCTGCCAGTGGGGCTTTTCAGCTTTGCTTTGCTCAGCTCTGTGGGGGAAAACACTCCTTTGGATCAGACAACCACGCTCCAGGCTACTTCTCTCTGATGCAGGTCGAATTCCATCGCAGTGGTGTTCTTGAAATGGGGGGAACACCTCAACAGAGCCATTCAACCTTCAAAACATAATTGGGGATCACAGCTTTAAACAGCTCAGAGAAGAGAAGAGAACAAGTATCTGTACAGGCTTCTGGGTAGCAAATGAGTGGCTCAAGAACATCAGAAGGTTTTGATTTCAGAGGCAGACCACTTTCCTAAGCCACAAGTTGCTTAGGAAACACCCTCAGAATCCCTACAGCCTAATCCATAATCACTGTTAAAATACAGCCTTCACATGCATTTGGATGCATGGCTGGGTACATCCACGTGCTGCACCAAGGACACCATTTGCAAGAACTGGACAGAATGAACTACAGAATCATTTAGGCTGGAAAAGCCCTCTAAAATGATGGAGTCCACCTATTAACCCAGCACTGCCAACCCAGCACTATCCTGTGACTCCAAGTGCCACATTCACATGTTTTTGAACACTTCTAGGAATGTTGACTCCAACAGTGCTCTGAGCAGCCTGTGCCACAGCTTGACAACCCTTTTAGTGAATTAATTTTCCCTGATATACAACTCAAAACTCCCTGGCACAACTTGAGGCTGTTTCCTCTTGCCCTGTCCCTCGCTCCCCAGAAGCAGAGCCTGACCCTCATCTGGTCCAATCTCCTGAGAGGGAATGCTCCCCACTGAAGGCAGAAGAGCCACCAGCCTTGCCTGCCCTTTCAAGCAAGCCCTTCAGGGAAAAGAAAGCAGAAGGGAAACTGAAACAGCCACCTCAAAGCTTACTTGAACCTCAGCACAATGACAGCAGCAGTCCCACTCCCCCAGAGGCAGCAGGGACTTGGGTTTAATTTGCCTTTCAAGGGCATTCCTGCACAGGCTGTGCTGAGCTCTGCATACTGCAAGGGGCACATTTGTGCCTGGAATACTAATCCTGGCAGCCCGTCACTTCTGGACACTCGCTGTGCACACCAGAGACATCTGTCACTGCCTGTCGGCGCAGCTGGAAGCACCTCAGCCTGTGCTGGGAGGATCTCTCTGAGCAGAACACTAAATCCACAATGTCTGGTTATTAACAGAACGAGCATAGAAGGCACAGTGTGGAAAAAAAAAAGCGATGCCGGGCTAGAGGAAGAAGGAGCAGAGTCCACGTTCCCACAGCAGTGCCAGAGGCTGCCAAAGCAGAGCACTGAGGAACAGGCACTGCCCACCAAAGGAATGGATCCGGCAGTGCAGATCCTGCTGCCAGCGCTAACTACGACTGCCTAATTGGAAAGCTGTATTCTGGAATAATATTTGAGATAACCCACTCCACAGAACAGAAATTTGCTTTTATCCTCTACTGTCACAGGTTTCCCAGATACCTACTTCTGAGAAAACTTAGATTTTTCATTTCCTCTAACATGACATGCCACAGCCTCTCTGAATATTCATGTCCTTTGAGTGCTCCCACATTCCCTGAGCCTGACAGCTGTGTGAAATTCCTGTGTTTCCAGAGCCCTGTTGCCGGCACAGCTCAGCAACTTTCAGCGCTCAGGACACTCTCCTGCCCCTCGCTTCTCCGGCCACCACGGCAGCAGAACCACGGTCTTTGTCTGCATCGAGACTTCAAACACTTCACAGTTTTTTCCCCAGCTCTTTGTACCACTCTAAGGATATATTCCTGTTCCATTGACCCAGCTCTGAACTCCCGAAGTAAGGTGATGGCTTTTTTCCAGCTAGGCAGCTAATCCAGCACAATAGAAAGTGACTGTTTCGCAGCCATGCTGGAGTGTTTTCCACCCTACTTCTTCACTCTTAACACATTCCCTGCTGCACAGGGAATTTTGTCTTTCCCAGCTCTGCCCAAGTGCTCAGCTCTGTCACATCCTCCCACAGCAACACAAACGGGCCCAATTCCAGACTTTGGGCTTCCTCCCATGCCCTCCCACCCGTTCCTTGCACCAGCATCGATCCAGCTGCTCTGAGAGCAGCCCAGATTCAGACCAGGCATGTCCAGAGCAGTGTGCTGGGAAGGACAGGACCTCGACAGCCCCAGCTCCAGCCACCACAAAGCTGCACACCAAGGCACCACTGTTTGTTCCAACTTGGGCAATCCACATCCATGAGCTTTACTGAATACCCCTTTACAGCTTCCCCCTTTTCCTCACTGTCTCATTTTCAGCAATCTTTACCCAGACCTCTGGAACTTTAAGCATTCAGCTTCCTTCAGAATGAAGCTCATTAGCTGGACCCCTCTGTCCTCACTGCTCATCTTCTCCAGTAACATGAACAGCTTCTTTCAAAAGACTACAGCACACTTCCAAAAGTCCAGCTAAAACCTAAGCCAACGTAGGTTGTTTTCCGCAACTAAACTAGAAAACTGACAACTCTTCCAAGCAGAAGTGGCACATTACGTCTCCACAGTGGCTGCCAACAGGCTTGCCTTAGGCATGGAAAGGCAGTTTCCATGCTGGCTCAGCTCTAAATCACCATTCCAGAGAGGGACGCGACAGCAGCTGGGCAGCTACTACAGGGCTTTTACTGTAATGAGACACAAAACTCAAGGCTGTCTTGGAAAAAAAAAGCACATGGGGGGAGAGAAAGGATGCTCTTATGATGGTTTGGAACTATATCCACCAGTTGGAGGGAAAGGGAAGGGTTAACTCACATCCATAGCTTGAGGAACATGGTCCTGCATTAATACAGACCATGACCCATGAAATTAAACAAGCTCACCTGACAACTCCCAGATGATTATTCATTTTGACCTAATACGGTGCTAGTAACAGCCAATAAACAAATATTATATTGTCACTCATTACGCCACTTCAACCCTTTGCTTTACACTACTTAAAAAATGATATTACTGCAGCAGCCCCCAAAAGGCTCCCACTGGGAGAGATGACAGGAGCCCAGCAAAGGGATGATGCTGCCCACAACAGCTCACCATCAGAACAAGAAAAAGGAGACACCAAGAATAAGGCCAGCTGGGAGATGGAAGCCAAGTACAGAGCAGCCTCCTCTTCATCACACAGAGAACATCCCGAGTCTTCCTCCCTGATTTGCCAAACTCCACTCGAGTTGATCCAAGCCATCAGGACTCTCCCCAGCTGCAAATATTTCTCAAGGGACAGAAAACAAACCCTCTCCAACTAGAGGCATCTGGCTGCCTGTTCCTTTTTATAAATGCAATTTCAAAAATAAAATCAGCATTTTATTCTCTCACCAATAATTACTCCTTCCTGGAAGACAGATGAGTGGATTTTTGCAAAGCCGAGATAACTCCACCTAATGCCATGGGTCTGTTGGCCATGAAGCTCCATCAGGTCCTCAGGGGGAGGGCTAAAGAAACTCATTTTGTCTGCCAGCAGTGAGATTAAGAGCATGGTAAACAATATTAAAATTCTGTTCTACAAAGCAGGGTACCTCAACAGCACCAAACTGTTCTCCCAAAGGACAGATTAACAGCATGGGTGCACAACTGGAGTTTAAGTATTAAAAGGGAAATTCTTAAAAAGCCTAAATAGATCAACCATGCCAAATGCCCTAGTACAGATTTCAAGACAAGGTGTAAAGGTATAATTAACCCCTTGTTGGACAGGGTGGTGCAAAGGGGAAGAGATGCACAAGCCCCATTTCAAGTCAGTGGATGCCAAAAAGCTCTCATATTTTTCTGACTGTCTAAAAGCAAACCAGCTCCACCTAAAAGTCTTGGTTTGCTCATGTCCTTCACTTAAATGGTTTGAACATCACTTGCTGGTTTCTGCAAATTGCTGGAACTACAAGTGCTGGTTTCAAAATCCTCTGAGCAGCCTCGGCTGACCCAGTTTGTTCTGCGCCAATCACACACTGAGCAGTGGAGAGGTCAGCTGCAGGGAAATCAGAATATTCCTCCTCAATAAAACCATATAGATTAAATCCAGTTGTTCTGCAGCCTAATCTGGCAACATGTCAATTAACGGGGTGCACCACTAATTAGCAGCCCGGCAGTTTCCCTCTCTTTCCGAGGATCCCAGCACTACAAGCATTTTTGCACTTGTTGGGAAGCAATGGCTTTGAGCAGGAACACAGCAGCTGGTTAGCATAAGGAATGGGTTTTGTGGAAGAAGTGGAAAAAATCACACAATAGTATAACAACTCTATGTGCAATTTAAATAGAAAACTGGAATAACCAGGATTGAAAACCTCAATACAGTTCATATTACAGTCAATGAAACCAGTGGCTTTTTGTCACAGATTTAACATTTGATAAGTGACTCTCCATGCAAACAGCAAATGTTTTCCAGCAGCTCAGTAGCTGCCTGTGGGTGGCACAGTAATATAAGGTTACCAGAGAGGAACTGGAAAGGGAAGGGAGCTGCATCCTCCAGGGCTGTGCCACGGGGAAGGTGAGTGGCTTTTTCCAATAGCTGGGCAAAAGTAAACTTTAAAAATACTCATGGACATGCTGAGCAGAACACTGGAATGGGAACCTATCCCTGGAAGTGTCCAAAGCCAGGTTGGACAGGGCTTGCAGAAACCTGGGGTAGTGAAAGGTGTTCCTGCCCATGGTAGGGGGTGGAACTGGAGGAGTCTTAAGGTCCCTTCCTTCCAGCCCAAGGCATCCTAGGATTCTATGGTTTTTACCTGATGAATGCTAAGCAAACGTGACCCCAGTCCTCTGCTTGTGCCTGTCTGACATGAAGGATCCAAAGGAGTTTGGATATATCCAGGCAAACCGCCCATCCTGAACCCACTGTTATGGAGAGCAGCTGAGGACTGTGGGTTGCACATATTAACTGAGCTATAATAATCTCTGTCAGTTCAGTAACACTCCTAAAAGGCACAAAATAACAGGGTTACTTATTTACCTCTGGCTTCTGGGGTAAAATTCAAACCACCTCGGTCTTCATTTTGTGGTTTCCATTTTCATCAAACTTTGAATAAAAACTAAGCAGCTGGGTACTCGTTCAGTGCTGTGGCCATGCCCCTGCAATTATGACTCGATAGACAATTTCATTTGCAACCACCATTTCCTCCCCCAAATGAGGCCACTTTTAGTCTCAGCCACTGCAGAGCCCGTTTGGAAAGTGTTTCTTTTCAGAGGAATGAGCCTAACCACTACCAAAGCACTAAAATGAGTTTGTTAGAAAGCTCACCTGAACTCCCAAAAATCCTGCAGCAGCGAGGCTGAATTTGCAATCCTGCCATAGGGTCTTCCCCAAAGCACCCCGAGCCAGCCCAGCGGCTTCCTGGGACCAACAGCCCGCAGGGTTTGTGCAATCACATTGAACCCCATGCCTTCCCTGCTCCGTGTTCCAGCACATAAACCAGGCACCTCCGATCGAATTCCACACTCCACGGCAATGCAACGTTCCCACGTGAAAAAAAAGGAGATACAGGAAACCTGTGCTGTGTAGGTGTCCTCATCAACTCAGAGAGGCAACACATTTTAACTGAGAACAGCTCAGCTATTAGAAATTAAAGCTCTTTCTGAATCAACACTCTGGAATTACATCACTGAATCTATAAGAGCTTTAAATTTCACTTTTTGTGGCAGATTTTGCCAAGCAGTTCAGGTAGTCTGAAATCCAGTTGCAGCCTTATTTTTTTCTTTCACAGACTCACTAGCATAATTTCTAATTATTTCTGATTAAGATATCAAATTTCCTTAAAGAAGCCCTCCTTAGGCAATTATTTCCTCACAAACCTCCAGCTTTAATAAAAAGGTGCCCAGGTTTTAACTAGGACAGCAGAGAAATTAATTCTCACTAGTGATCTGGCAGAGGCATTCCATTGTGAAAATAAGCCCATAAAGCTTCTGAATAAGAACTTTTTCTTTAAAAAAAAAAAAAAGAAATCTTCTGTAGTTCTCATGGTTGTGCACAAAGTTTATGAAGCAGCAACACTGATTGCCTGGGGATGGTGCTTAGTGCAGCCATCTGATCCACTGGGCCACAAGCTGATTTTAATCAGGCAGAAGTTGTGCCTTTCCTGGTGCTCTTCCAAATGCTTTCAGACAGGCACACAGACTCGTGGAATAGTTTGAGTTGGAAAGGCCTTTAAAGATCTTCTAATTCCAACCTTCCTGAATTTCCACTAGACCACATGGCTCAGGACATGGTCACTCATCTTTTAGGTTTGGGTCCGATATACTCCTTCAAATAATCTTTAATTAAATCTTAAGTGGGATAATTTTAAAGACAGTAATCTCCTGGAACTCCCCCAAGAACAGGAATGTTTCAGCTCTGTTCTCTCACTGCCACTCTAACTTTCCATTAGAAATTACATTTTCCAGCCAACACACTTAGCTGAATTAAGAGCTCAACAAAACTATCAGGGCTTCTTTCCAGCCACAAAAGGCCCTTCCACAGTAACAATGGTTAAAAAAAACACCCAGCTGAAGCTACAAATCCCTCCTTGGGCCCTGCAGGCAGACTAGCTGACCTGGGCCAGGAAGGCAACCAGGAAAAACTGTTCTCCAACGGTGCAAATTAAATCAAGGGGACCATTCTAACACCAAGGAGCAGAGAGGACTTTAAAATTAGAGAAAACATCAATGTCTCAAATATTCTCAAGGCACAGGAGCTGAGGAAATGCCTTGGGATGGGCTGTTTTACCAGGAAGGTTGCTGGCCCTGGCTCTGCATACCCAGCACGAGGGATCCTGCAGCTCCCAGCCCTTCCCTGTACAGGAACCAGCACACCTGAGTGCTTTCTCAGATCACCTTGAATCAACCCACCTAAGAGCTATCAAGAATTATAAACATCTCCCAAAGTTATAGAAGAGGAATCCATTCTGACAGAGCCTATGAGGAGCTTCCAAATAGAACTAAAATCCAATCACAAAAAATTCCGCAAAAAAACCAAGCAGCTTGAACTGCAAGCTGGCACTTTCTGGTGACTTCTCTTGTACACCAGACTCAGCCTTTCTGTTGTATGCAGCTGCTGTGCCCTTGGGCATCAGAGCAGGTTCGTTTTGTGACCCCATTCCCCAGCACAGTTCTCAACCAGCCAGGAACTGCTGGTTTGCTCAGCAAACAGGACCTTTTGATAGGTGCCAGAAGCAGGAACAGATAAAACATACCCCCACTCCCTCCACCTGCATCAGCAGCACTCCAGGTAAATTCTAAACCAGGATTCTGGAAAGGGAATTAACTATATCAGAGCAATAAAAGAGATGAAAAAAGAGTGAAATTGAAGGAGAATGTGATCACTTACAAAACAAAATATGGAAAAGGCATATTAAAGAAAACATTAAAACTAGCAGGACCTAAATCCATACTGAGCCATATAAATGAAACAAAAAGTAATTAGCAAGGTTTTTAAGACTTCAAAGGTAGCTGTGAGTGAGCCCAGGAGTTTGAAACTTGCACAGGTATCAGGCAAACACTAGTATAAGCCAACAGCCTTTCTGGAAATGTAAAAATACACTGGAATCAGGGAGGGTTGTACTCTTACCTACACCTGGAAAACTCGCTCATTTTAAATGGAAAATCAGTCAGCAGTGACAGGTCTACAAAAGGAAAACTCAGGTCTGCAATAAAAATGGTATTGAGGAACAGTTGCTGTGTTGTAAAAAGGAACTGAGGCTTGACCCAGTCTGACCCAGCTTTGCCCAGTAAATCATGAGGCTTGCAACAATCTGAAGGATTGAGAGGTGTCCTTCCCCTCTGCCAGAACTCCAGGCTGGATGGATGATGTCATTCATTTGAAGGCCACAGAGTGTATTTATCAGCCAGCCTTGGGGTTTGCCTATAAATGGAGATTCACTGACTTCATCTGAGGAATACTTCAATTCACAAAGAGGTGCCCACAAAACACAGGATCTAGATCTGCAACATGTACCCCAGAGCACAGGAACTGTGAAACACCCCCACACCAAACAGACTGCAGCAGCCCACAGGTTTGCAGCCTCCCATCCCAACAGCCAGGAACGACACACAGAAAACTGCAGGAGCTCAGCCAACTCTCAGGAATTTAATTCATTGCAAATTTATTTGCTGGAACCTGTACCTGAACCTCTCCTGTTTTTCTGGATGGGTCAAGGAGCTCCAGGGAAAGGCAGCCCATGAACTTAGACCACTCAGCCACAACACAATCCTACTGCCATCCCAGTTTCAGCAGCCAAGGGGTCTGTGGTCATGCCCCCATAATTATGAGCTGATAAACAATTTCATTGGAAACCACCAAGACTGTTTTCAACTGCCCTCACCATTACTACAACTTCCTTTCAGCCTTGGGTTAGGTCTGGTATTAACGATCCTGCTGCAGAGTCAGCTTTGAGTAGCTTTTACCACAGGAGTAACTAATGAAGTCTCCAATTGCTTTGTTTCCAGCAAAGAGAGCCCACTACAAAGAACCAAAGCACCACAACTTTCCCGATGTCTTGCAAAAATACAACTTTGTAGTGTATCTGGGATGAAAGTCAGCTTTTTTACTAGGGAGAAGCAACCTGGTCTAGTGGAAGGCATCCCTGCCCACAGCAGGGGGATTTAAACTAGATGGTCTTTAAAGTTCCTTCTACCCCAGACCATTCCATGGTTCTACAATCTGCATGAGCTAATGAAAAAAACTGGGCTTTCCACAAAAATGAACAGGTCTGAAAGCCCCCTGTAACAAACCCCCAATGTCACAGAGCTCAGGACAGCCCTTCCACACCTGCAACATCACACCTCTTTCAGGTTAGTCTGATATGAAAACTACATTGGCAGAACAGTGCGACCTGAAAATTTCCTCAAGGGAGAAACACCCCCATGCAGAAGGCAGGGAAAATCTGTGCATCCACAGGCTCTGCCTGCCCTCCTCTCCACCAGCACCAGAGATCTCATGGAACAAAACCAGCCTGGTGCAGAAGCAGCTGGTTTGAATCCAGTTCAGTTCCTCAATTTGTCACATGGGCCACAAGCAGTAGGAGAATACGGGAAGGGAGTGAATCCCCAGGCCCTGCCCAGCAGCTCCAGCACTTGTGGGTGTTTGCACAGCTGCAGTGGCTGAACTCACAGCCAGGGGCTGGCACTGGCCCCAGAGGCTTCCACTCAGGACCCCCAGCTCCAAACTGGCTTGAAAAATGCGATGTGAACCACAGCTCCTGCCCACTCCTCTATCCCTTTTCCCACTGCAAACACAACAGGGAAGGTGCCACCTTTCTCTCTCCACGCTGATCACCAGGCCACGGGCACCTATCCTGCAGAATCTCAGAGCATCTGTGACAAACCAAGATTGTTTACTCATATTTACAAGATTGAGTTCTCTGCTACAAAACTATTCTTAAACTCCTCCAGTACACCTAAAAGCCAAAACCTGAAGCACCTAAAGCACCAACTGATCCCAAAGCACCAGGATTTGTCAGCCCTAGGTTTTGAAATAAGCAGGACCTTGCTGATCATAACTCAAGGGCAGGCACTGCCCAGGAATTCCAGTTTAACCAGTTCCACGCTTTCTACCCCTCATTCCTCCCACTTTCTTGGAACAACGGAAGGCAACAAAGCCCTGCCCCAATCTATACCGGAATAAACACTTCATTGTGATGAAAAGCCACCTGCTCCCCCCACACAGTTAAAAGCATTTCCAAATTCCAGCTCTCTCTCAGCCAGCACAGATGGACACACCAGGCACACAGACACTCGCTTTGCTTCCAGCACAGCCTTTGTGCTGCTGAGACACAAAGCCCAGTGGCAGAGGCTGCCTCCATCAGAGCTGTTTTGTTAAGGGATCACAACATAAACCAGCAATCCTCCAGCCACAAAAACAGCTCAGCCTCACTCCTAGCCCAATTAAATTGCAATCTGCTAAAACACACAGGCACTCTCTGGCTTTTGGGGAACACATCCCTCCACTGGCAGGTCACATCCCGAGATCTGACTAATGCATCCCCTGCCCCACATGTTCCCAGATGATTCAATTTAACATGTAATGCTCAGGCAGCACCAGAGATTTTCACTTCCTTGCACACCCTACTTTCATCCAGGGCAATGCTGCAGGAAGAAAAGAACCCCTTTGCAAAGGAAGTGATAGCCCCAAGAGCAGGTAGTAAAACACTAAAATGGAGCCTGCTCATTCCTGCTGGATCTGCCCTACAGCCTCTCAAGTGTGGTGGCATTTAGGGTAGCCTTGGATCTGCATCAGGAACAGGGCTGTTCTAGGCAAATGGAGGCCTGGCCACTAGAGACTGCTGAGCACTCACTCAGATACTGCTGCCTTTGCCAGACAAAAGACAAAATCAGCACAAGAGGCTGTTCCTGCAGTGCTCACTGAGCTCCAAAAGCACCAGACACTGACATGTCCTTCCCTGCTGCCGGTGCCTGTGGTTCCCATGCTGTTCAGCAAGTCTGGCCACCTGCAGAACGCTCCAACAGGAGCTGGCTCTGGCCAGCATGGATTCCACGATTAATCATTGCCCATGCACACCTAGGGCAGATCTGGTACAGCCCTCCTACCCACACTGCGCTGCCCTGCTGCCACTCTCTCCCTCTTGGCACCCCAAGTACAAGGGGAAGATTGTCTGAACACAGTGATCACAGTCCCAAAACAAATTCTCCCAGCCCCCTCAAGATTCACTCATCCCATCAGAACAGCTCAGCAACTGCTTCTGTCATCTTCTGACTTTCAACTTAGCTTTCCTTGAAGACAAACACAAATATCCTTTTAAAAAAGTCCAAATCTGATCCAAAACCAGACTCGTCACTGGTATGAATCACATAGTGTTATTAATTCTCCTGCCCATCAAAACAGAAATGTCTCACCTTGCAAAACAATTGTAGTGGTTGCCCAGGCTCAGAGAAATCTGTCCCATCTGTTAAAAATCTGTGTGCACTGAATGAGACTATTTGACAAGCACTTTGCTGAAAGGCAGCAAACATTTCACCCCACAACGGCTACTTCAAACCCAGACAGCGATTACAGGTAGCTCAGCACAAACACAGCCTCCCAGGAAAGAATTCCTTTTGAAGACAGAGCTTGTAGGGACACTGAATTCCAGGATCAAGCCTGCAACTGTGATAAAGCTTCACAAAACCAAGCTTGGAAGATCCGGCACTCCAAACTGCTACAATCAAAAGCAGGGAATAAAGTGTTCCTGCCTTCAATGCTAACAGAAATGGCAAATAAACCAGGACCTCCACTTTACCTGCACACAGTCTGTCTAACAGGCAAAGCTTCTCTGATTCCCAGCTCCAAGGGACACCCACAATAAAACAGGAGCTATTCACTCTGAAGGAGGAGACAGGAATAGCACCCAGAGAGCTGAGCAGTGCTGGCATCCACCACACCAGTTCCCCATGCACTGCATTCCCAAATGCTCTAGTGCTGCATTTTGAACAGCAGGTTAACCCCCCATACATGATTCACATGGGCAAAAGTCATCCTGCTGCTGCTGCTGCACAGGAAGTCACACACAATTTTCAGCCAACATCCCCAAAAGACTCTTGGCAATGGACACGTTCCCCACCTGTTTAATGGAGATACAAATCCATTCCCAACAGATTCCCGTTTCAACTGAAATAATCACAAGCAAGCAACATGCCACATCAGAACCAGAATTTTGGACGAGGAAGTTTTATTTGCTTTGAAAGTGCTCACGCTCAAAAGAGGACAAGGATGAAGAGGGTATGATCAATGCAGACAAACATTAAACTGTCACACTTTCCCAAAAGCAACCATAACACCAGCTTCAGATGAGGTTTTGTTGAAGCCAAACTCAGCAGCAGCACTGCCAGCCATCCCAGAGGACTCTGAGGGACCCAATGGATCCTTCTCCAGGATCAACGTTCTGCTCCAAGTTCAAGAACACAACATATTTTATAGGACACCAGAGCAAGGCTACACGTGGCTCTGAATCCACACAAAACCAATACCCATCACACGTTATCTTGAGGATGCAAATCAAACTCCTTGCTGCTAGCATTAAGAAGGAAAGCTGCAGCAAAGTCACCTTGGAAATACCAAAGAATTGAAGAATTTGAGCTTTTAGTACAACAGGACTAAACCACAGTGGTATTGTGAGCCAACAGATAATATCAAACCCCGAGGGAAGCGTTTGTGGAGAGCACAGGAAGACTCAAGTCTACAATCACAGGTTCAATTATCTTAAATGACAATCAAAAGGTAGTAAGATAAACATTCACATCAGCATAAAGAATCCTACTCTGCATTTACTCAGCAGTGCAGCCACACATGACAGGACAAAGCAATGCTCATGACATAATATTAAAAACAGTAATACTATTGAAAGGAAAGAGCTGTTTCAGTACTCCTTACATGCACCAGAGACACAGAATAGCCTTCAGTGCTGTCCCCTACGAAATGACTCCACTCAGCAAGAACACAGGAATGAATTGGCCACGACATTCGTGTGAACCCGCAATGGACTAAGAGCAAACTCCACCTGCTCGTTAAAGATTTCACCGCTATAGAAACTATGATTAAACACACAGAGCCATGAATCAGCCACCTGAAATGCCTTGGCAGGCACAGCAGCACCCAGAACACCGACATTTCAGCCACCATCGGCCCCCCAGTTGTGGCATCATGCAGAAAAACAGCTTCACCAGATATTTCAGCTCCCACGAACATTTCACCCTCCTTACCTTTGGGGCTGGTTGTTTTCGGGGCTCTCTTGGTTTTGGCAGTCCTTAAAGCTACACACGCCCTTTACAGGAACAGCAAACAGGCTCCAAATCCATTTTGCCACAACTGGATAAAGCACTTAAAACCAAAGCCCTGCTGCCTCTGGACCAGCTGTGTCCCTGCACTGCAATTCCAATCAAGGCCACAGAAACGCGGGAGGAAGATGGCAGCTCCTCAGCCTAGCCTCTAAACAAAGTGGATTTAAAAGAGGTTTAATTTTCCCAGAGGCTAATGCTCTCAAATCTAAATAAATCCTCCAAAAGAAGAGATCATCCATAAATTTACTAGTTAGAAATGTTAATGTATCCAGTGCTTATGCAAGGACTGCTGCTCGCCATGCAAGAGTATCACCTATACAATTCCATATTAAAGGAGAAATGGATTTATAGTAGTTTCTCCCCCACCTCTCTTTTATGCTGAAATGTAGCACAATAGCTTTAAGTCCCACTTCCCAAGAGCAGAAGGAATTTATTGCAGAATCAAGGCAAAATTTACTTCACTGAAAAGAGCTCTCAAAAATTCCCCCCTTGCAAAAAGAACTTAATACAAAAAGCAAGATCCACAGGCAGAAAAGCCCAGTGTGAAACCTGAATAAGCATTTAAATAAAAAAATTGCAGAGTTAAAACTTCATATTACACATTTACAAAATACAGGACAAGGTGAAAATCAAGAAACAATTCCTTAAACACAGCTGATGCTGGACTTACCCAAAATACCTGCTACTCAAACACTTCCTCCTGTTATTCATATTCTGTTTACTAAGGGGCCCACCTACACACCATACAACACAGAGCAGGATGGGACTAGACCAGTAGAACCTGGCTGCTAATTACGGCCCTTAAGGCTGAGATGAATTAATTCATCCCTCTGGCTATAAACAGGACGATGACTACATCCTCACTAACCACAGGTAATTTTGGAGAGGATAGACAGAAGGATGCAACAAGGATAAAGTGACTTGCCTGACATCAAACACCACAACAGCAACACAGCTGGGAGCTAAATCAGGCCTCCAGTCCACCCGAGCATCCTTTAGTTTCCCTGGACTCACAGTTGATAAGTAGAGAGAACACAGTCATTAAAATACAGATTGAAGGCTTCATTTGGAGGCTAGAAGCAGATGTGGAATAATACTGATTAGTGTAATCACTAGTGTCACGTTGATTTTGGGGACCCAGCAGCCTCACAACAATCCTTCATCCCACTTCCCCAGCCTGAGACACTCACAGAGCTTTTGCAGGTGACCAGACACATTCAGGACACCTCACACCTCCAGTTTAATAAATTCAACCTGAAAATTCCACCCTTCCCTCCCTCCAGATGCACTTTGTGTAAGCCCATCGATACCCCCAGAAAAACTGGATAATTAACAATCCCAAATAACAGCCTTGCTGGCTGAGGGACAGAAATATCCAGCCTGACCTCAGGCATCAGCAACTGAGCAGTCCCTGCATGAACAAAGTCTTCAGCCCAGGGAAGTTTTTCCCTGCAAACTATTTATCCTCATAGTCAGGAAAAAATACTTATAAGACAAGTGAAACAGAACAATAATAGCAAAACCCCACTTTTTATAATGTCAGGTGCCAGGTAAGAGTTTTCCTTAAGTTTCTCTTCCTGCTCTGGCACTGCTGGCCCTCTGTTAACTGCCTTTACCTCGATGTGAACAGGTACAGAAAAGCCAGGTGGCCTGAAGCCATCACTAACTCCAAAAGTGCTGGCAAACGGTATGAGCCAAGAGAACTGGACACACTCACCTGACAATTTCACCCAGAGGCAGATACTGCTTTAAGAAGGTGCAGCTGAGCCAGGAGAAATCCCATTTACAGACACCTGCCACCACAGCACTTCTGTCCTTAAATCTAAAAACTGATTTGGAAGTACAAGATGAAAAATTCTGTGACCTTGCTCCCCCTGGCCCTGATCCACAGGTAGGAGGAACAGGATACAGTGCAAGTTAGAAGTAGGATCTAAGCACTAATTTAACTCTGAGCACAAGGTAAGTGAAGCTTCCGTGACCCTACAGGGAACACACCACTTCTCACCTGCTGCTAATCAACAAATGCAAGTGAGGAAGACTCTGCTTCTAATTATTTGTTCTCCTCTGGCATCATACAAACCCCCCCTTACAAAGGAATAAATCCAGTCGGAGTTGGACTCCATGACCCTGATGGGTCCCTTCCAACTCAGCATATTCCATGATTCTGTAACAGCTCTTTTCCTCCTTCTCCTGTTTCCCATATAGCAGTAAATTACACCTGGTTTGCAACAGACATTAAACTTAATATTGGCAAAAATAAAAGCCCAAATTTACTAGCACAAATCTGATAGCTTATCACTATTTCAGCAATTATTCTTCTCCTCCTCCTCCTCAGTCCCAGCTGATAAAGATAACCTCATCAGCACAAGGTCATCCCTCCAGAAACACGGAGCAGATATTCTATGGATCCATCCAGATTTCCACTGTCAGCGTTGCAGCAGAGCAGCTTTAAAAATGCATTCCCACAGAACCTGAGGGAGCCAGCAAAGACCAGCTCAAATCCTCCTGACCTTGCTTCTATCCCTGCACAAACCCACTTAAGTCTCCCCTGCACTGAGATCCGAAGGCTGGCGGGCGTTGCCTTACCTGCAACCCTGCTTCCTGTGGATCTTGGCACTGCAGCAAACCAGCAAAAACTTTTAGACAGCTCTGGAGAGGGGAGGAATCAATAATACACCACCAGCAGAACTTTTGTGCCTCTGCAGGGGACTCCTGCCAACACAGAAATGACATTGACCAAAACCCCCTTCCAGCAGCCACGCTGAGAACAGCCGATCCCCCGGCCTGCAGCAGCGAGTTCAGCTGCTGACAGACACCCTGATTTGATTTTGAGTAGGACAGAAGGATTAGTCAAGAGAACACAACCTTCAAAGGCATGTGACTACCCCCAAAGTCCCCTAAAAACTGGCACAGTCACATGCTTTGTTCAAAGCTCAAATACTCTGGAGACAACAACCTTTGGCTTTATCCCCCATCCATAAACACCTCTGGAAGCTTCACCTCCATAAGCACAGCTTGTGAGCCCAACCTCAAGGCCACATGCAGCAATAACCTTTTTTTTTTTTTTGCTAAATCACACTCTGCAACACAGTGTTTACACAGTGAGAGGTCTGAGCATGGCCCACCACTAAACGCTGTGCAGACACCAAACAAATTAGTGCTGCCCAAACTTTGATCCAAGTTTACAAATCAAGGCTTTCCTGAATGATCAGGGCCAAATTTTTCTTGCTTGCACCCTTAAAAGCTAAGGGAGAGAAAAGCACATTAAAAGATGTTCACCCTTCCCACAGACAAGTGTGGGGTGATGAAGGAAGCCCATATGGGGCAGCCTACGGCTCAAATCAGTGGTGGGCATTGAGGGATTTTAGACAACTGAGCCTGTGGCAACACAGCTCTAATTAAGGGGTTAACCTTTGGGGCTTGGTTAACTAAAGGAAAACCTTTGGGTAGTGGCAGCCGAGAGATTGCTGCTTTTAGCAGCAGCTTTCTGAAGCTGAAAGTGAAAAGGTTCAAACCCTCAGGTCTAACAGCACTAAGCTTTACCCAAGTCCAATGATCTTTCCTAAAAGTGTTTCAAAAGGCACCGACTGCACAGAAGTGCCAGGCTTGCACAAATCGACCTCATCAGTATGCACCTTGTTTTGCCCCATGACACTCAGCAGCTGTGGTTAATTAGTCCTTGATAATGAATTGCCCATCACGACTGCACGCAGCTGGTAGGTGAGCAAGTCCTAAATGTGCCTTGGAATCAGTATGCCAAAAGCACAAACACAAAAGAATAAAGTTAACAATCTGTTTACCCCTTCCCCCAATCCTCCAAAGCTGCTACCAGCCAAAGGCTTTGGGAAAAGAAATAATAAATCTATTTCCAGCGTTCAGCAGAGAGAAACTATTTGGACTGCACTCAATTTTCATATCTTTGCCACCAGTGCTTCGTGTTATTTCTCTCAACTCATTCAAGTTAGGAGATGAAGCCTGTTCTTTTGGCTAATAGCATTTAAAGCCTCTCTCTGGAGATAATTAGTGCTCCCTCCCCCATCCCGTCCTTAGCAGAAAGAGCAGAGAGTCACCAACAAACAAAGAAATTCAGGCAGTGACAGCCAGGGCATAGCTGAGACCAAAGCTGCCTCTCACCTCCCTATCTCAGCACAGCTGAGAATCAAAAACAAGTGACACCATAAGCAAGAGAATGAACACCACAGGAATTTTCAGATTAAGGGCTTTGTCATTTCGAACTCCTCATCTACAAGGAGCAAAATATCCATGTGTAATCCCTAGATGTTCTGCCTGGTCACCTTCCAACCCTGACAGATCGTCCTGAGTCATTCAAAATCAGCAGATAAGAGCAAGAATTGGGAAATTGCAGCCTTTTACCTCTGATTCTAGGCCTATCACCCAGCCATTGGCAAATCACAGCAACCTCCACACCTCAGCTTCTACCGAGACAGAGTAAATCCTCAGGGCAGAGGAAAAATTAAGGACAGTCACCAATGGGAAAGCACCTCTGCTGAAGACAGTCAAAATTCTGAATATCCATATGCCAGCTCCTCCTGTGGAATCTGCTCTTGGATTCAGGGGCACAGTTTGGAAGGAGTTAAAGCTCCAGCCATGGGGATGAGCTGCCATGCTGGCTGCTGCATTCCTTGCCTAACCATGACCCCACTGCAGGGAAGAGCTGGGAATAGTTATCACCACAGCACTGACACGTCAGCAAGAGCAACTAATTAACTGATAAAAATAGATCTCTGAAAGGGCTTTTTTCCCCTCCACACAAAGCCGAGGCCCAACACTGCCACAGTTGAACATCCATTAGTTTTCCACAGGCTCCAAACTTGCCAGCAAAAAAAAAAAAAAAAAAGCATTCTCACACTCAGAAAAATAAACCCACATGGCACTTGTGCACAGAAAAATCACTGCTAAAGAGAATCAGGGAACTGATTAAGAATGACCTGGAGCATCTCCACTCCCACCTCAGTTGATGCAGGAGCAAGATGATGTCTTTGCCCCCAAGAGCCCTATCGGCCCAAAGTTCTGGTTTTGCCTGAAAAAAATTGTGTTTTCAGGTAATCCAAATGATCCCAAGGATATTTGCAGCTTTCTTCACTCATGGTATCACTGAGACCAGCCAGGAAAAACCCAGTTCTGCTTAAAGCCCCCACTCACACCGCCACCCCAGCCAGACACAGGTTTTGTACAGCTTGTAACTGAATATTCATCACCAGCTAATAAACCTGCAGGAACCGCAGTCTCAGCGATTTTTAATACATATAATGCTCCAACACATGCCAAACAATGAAATTTGATCAAAATAGAAGCCATTTGTTTAAATACAAATGATTTGGCTCTCAAAACTCTCATCAAATTAAACTGGAAATCAAATTAGCCAGTGACTGAATGAAGTGGAAGGCTGTATAATCACAGATCACTGATCCAGCAGCATGAACACAAGGATGCAATCACACTGCCCTTATTTGTGGCACTGCCCCATGCTCCCAACAAGACTCCATCTCCCAGGACTCGACTCTGCTTCGTGCCTCAGACACAGCTCATTTCTTGGTAATCCAGAAAGAAAACGTTCCTTGCAAAAACCGCTCAGATACATTATCAGATAACAGAGTATCACCTGTGAAAGGAGACGCTGACACATTTGAAAGCACCTTGAGCTGGGACAGAGCAGCGCAGTCATTCCCAGCACCGTTGGCAGGAGCAGGTCCCAGCCTACTCAGAATAGGAAAAGGGTTTTGTTTCCATCACTGTCCAGGCACCCAGCTTCAGCTTCGGCCCCGTCCCTCACAGGTGGCCCCATTGGGCTCTATTTTACTCTTTTTTGCAGTCTTCACAAAAAGGAGTTTAAACCAGCTAAGTTTACGATTTTAGGTGTTGTCTACTCTTAAAAGCAATTTGGATTCATTTAAACTCTGTTTGAAGAGCATCAGGCATTCCTGAGGAAATCACAGCAGCAGGGAGAGGAATGTAATTACACTCCCTTGCATCTCGTGTAGCACATCAAACTAACTCAGCTGAACACGCTTTACCCACCACCAGTGGGTATGGCTATGGAAACTTCATCAGTCCCCTCCCCTGATTCTGCACGGGGCTTGCTTTTGAAAAACAGGAGCATCACAAAGCTTCGATTTTCACTCTCACTCCTGTACAATTCCAGGTTTCTTTAAGCAATAAAGAAGCAATTACAAGGAGAAGAGAAGGCTCCTGGGAAATCTCACTACAGCCTTCCAATACTTGAAGGAAGATTATAAAAAGAAGGAGAGTGACTTTTTACACAGGCGGAAGGTGATAGGAAAAGTGGAACAGTTTTGAACTCAGCGAGAAGATTTAGATGGATATTGGGCAGGAATTGTTCCCTGGGAGGGTGGGCAGGGCTGGCACAGGATGCCCAGAGCAGCTGTGGCTGCCCCGGGATCCCGGCAGTGTCCCAGGCCAGGCTGGACATTGGGGTTTGGAACCACCCGGGACAGTGGGAGGTGTCCCTGCCACGGCAGGGGTGGTACAAGAGCAGCTTTAAGGTCCCTTCCAATCCAAGTAATTCTGGGATTCCTTGACTCCCACTTCTCTTTCCAGGCTTGTGGAAGCAGCATTTAAACATCCTAAAGCCTAAGGATCTTTATAGTTCATTTCAGGCTCAGCTGAGCACCTTCTCACATCATTTACTTTTTCTGCAGTATTTCAGCGCCAGAGAAGGGCACCAAGTCCTCGCCTACCTCCACCTGGACAAACAAAACCCAATACAAGGCACAGAGGTAAATAATTCATCTGCGTGCAAACAGAGGGAAAGAACAATTAAGCCAGAAAGCACAACGGGGACGTTTCAAATTTCAGTCAACATTAAGGCAGGAGAGATCAAACAAAGAAACACCAATGGGGCTGCCTCAGAGGGAACTTTGGCGAAGCTGGAAACACGCACGGCAAGGCAGCAGGGACGAAAAACCGGGTTTTATTGTGGTCGCTCTGAGCCCAAGCGGCTCAGAGTTTCCGAATTATCCTTGGGAGGACAGCAGCGAACAGCGACGAGAGCTCCGCTGTCCCGGCGTGTGTGAGCCGCCGGCCGGGTCCGGACAGCCCCCGGTGCCCCTCGGTGACCGCCCCCGAGCGCTGCGCCCGGGCAGGGCTCGGCACGGCGGTGCTGGGTCCCCCCCATAGCGGGGTTCGCCGTGCCGGGTCCTCTCCCGTGCGGGGTCCCCCCCATTCCGGGGTCCCCCCGTGCCGGCGCTC
>VZTB01004952.1:0-108495 GCA_013397245.1 Thryothorus ludovicianus
AGATAGAGAATTATTAATAGAAGAAATTTAATCTCTGCTTGTAGAGCTGACATGGGTTAAAATTCCAGCTAGACTTAAAACTACTGCAGTTGCTTCTTGCAGAAAAATAAAAGATCAAACAGAAGTGGAAACACAAGCTTTCTCACAATGCCAGTACGTACAGATAGATACATCATATGCACGCACATGTGGGTGTCTCCATATGCAAACACGCTTCAGATGCTTGCTTACCCACTACCCATTTCAAAACAAAATAAAAACTACACAAAGAAAACAGTTTCTATGAGAATTTTAGTTCGTTAAGCCATGCACAATTTAGAGATGCTAAATGATGATAAAACTGCCCAGAGTTTATGTGATTCTCTGAGGTGTATACTGATCAGTACAGTACTCCTCATCATGAATTCGTACAATTCACAAGCATGACTTTTGGAAGTTCTTCACATCAGTGTATTTTGGACAGCTTTATTTTATACTGAGGTTGGTTCATTTCCCTATTTTTTTCCACTAGGTGGCACAATTTATATTATTTTCTTAGGCATTGTCTTTACTGACCAAAATGAGGTCTATACTGAAATAAAACTTTTGTAATAAAAGGAGTACATAGCACATCTATTGAAATCCAGAAGATGATAACTATGGTCATAAATGAAATCTAGAAGACATATATTTAACTAAACTCACACACCTCTTTAGTGTCATCTTTTCCAGATAAGATCATTCTCAGGTGGTCTGTATGGATGTGAAAAAACTTTCTTACCTTATTAGGAAGTTTTGCAGAAAATATGTGTCAATATATTGGCCCAAAAAAAGACATTTTTAAAGGACTTGCTGCCATTTTAGACACTGAGACTGAGAAGTATCTTATAATTCATCTATTCATTCATGTTTAATGCATATTGAGAAGATTTCTGTCATTATGCAGCCTCAACCAAGCCTATAGACCTCAATGTGATCACAGACATACTCTTGTCAGTAGTTCATCCATTTCTGTCACCAAGGTATCCAGATTTTCTCGTGCTAGCTGAAGAAATCTCTCTGGTGCTCTCTGAGGTGAAAGCAAATGCTGTTGGAGAAGAGGCAGGAGAGTGAAAAATATGTATATGATGGATGTCAGTGCTTCCAAGCATTGAAGAGAAGAAGCATCAAACATTTCATTACAATATGCAATCCCTTTTGTCTTTGACTCATGTCACAATCATCCAACAGGCTTTTCTCAGGAATCTCAACAACTTTGCATAACTTGCAAGTATGGTAGGGAACATACTGTATATTAAATACGTAACCATTTTATAGGCCATCGGCATGAAAACTATTTTATTTGTATGCAATATTGATTTTCTATGCCTGAAGTATAACTCCTTGAATGTATGTTCAGGAATTACTGTTGCAATAATTATTTGTTAAAATAAGTAAAAATAAATAACTGTAATACTTATTTATCAACCAAAGCAAGCCTGAAATAATTAAATCTTGAATTTTTCTTCTTCTCTGAACCTACTCACAGCTGTATGGTTGAACAGTATCAAGTACAGTTTTACTGAAGCTCTGTTATTTAGATACGTGAATGCTGCCAACATACCTTTAATTCCTGTGTCATGTTCTCAAAACCATGCAACATTCTATAAGGAGCAGGCAGTGGACCACTAAGGTTAACACTCAGGATCATCTGGTTTAGCCGATCCAGGTCATTGAGAAGGAGTCCTGTGCATTCATCATCACAAGCTGGGGGAAGAACAACAAAGCTCATTTCTTCCTGCTAAATGTTTGAGACACTTGGTTTAGATATTTTATGGCACACATGCAATTCTGTGGGAGGTAACACTAATTTCATACATATTACCCCAAATGTGCAGTGTGAGAAAAAAAATGGAAACAACAACTAGGGAATAGGAAAGACATAATCATAGGATTTAGTAATAGATGGTTTAATACAAAGCACAAAGATCAAAACTGATAGGCTTACCTCATAAAAATAGGAAATAACTGATGTTGGCCATTATGGACCAGCCAATATAAAATATTAAATTATACAGGTAATTTGGATGAAGTTTGAGAAAAGCAGACAGGCAATTTGGAAAATCTAAAGAGTTCTATAAGAAACATAGTACGCTTATGGATTTGAATGCAAGAAAAAACCTAAAAAAATCTCCATATAACAGCATGGCCAAGCATACTAAACGTGTAATGCAGACAGCTGAAAGCACCCAGGTAAAAACACTGACAGTTTTCTTTTGAAAAAAATGCTTTTCCCATGCCTCTTTTCACTAACCAGCTTATAAGCTTCTCAAGTGTGTTTCTTTTCTTGCAAATATCTTTCAGGATGAAAAATATTGTTGTGTGCTGCATATATCAAAAGAAGTTTGCATTTCCTCCCCCACTTGCTTTCGATTAACTATCACAAGAAATTCTCATCTTGTATCATTTATGCAGCAGACAGGAGAATTCTTCATCCGTTAGAAGAGAGTTGTGGGAATACCTTTCTGTTTCTCTGCGTAAAGAACTGGCAAACCCAAACATCTCAGGAGATGAAGCAAACTGTGAAACAATGAATTCACTGGTGATATTAAGAGACATGGAGAGTTGTACCTGAAGTTTTACAAGTGTGTAATTATTTATTTCAGCAAAGCTAGGCAGTTCAATAGCTAAAAAAACCCCACTAAGAAAAGTGTGTGTTTTTGTAGAAAAGAGAAGTAATTTTCAAAAGAGAATTACTTCTTTTTTCCTGAAATCTATTCTTCATGTAGATTAAATCTTTTCTGTTCATTAAAGTTTCCACAGTTACCTAAACATGGTTCTTACTCTGTTGACTGTTCAGCATAGCAAAGAGTAGAGTCAAATACAGAGAAAAAAAAAAAAGTAAACTATTTCAATACACCATGAAACTCAAGTGGTGATTGAAAAGGAGACAAGGTAGATGCTGGGCTAGTGTAGTAAGAAGTGGGTGCAGAAAGCTAGATACTACTGTTATTTTAAGATGTCCTTTTGCATTTTCATTGCTTCCATTTGCAGATTTCTCCCTCCTATTTCACAGTATTTTGTTACATAAACTGAATTACACTGGATCTGCAGTCAATAACTGTGGGCATGATACATTCTGATTTATCCCCCTACATGAAATTTAACCTACCCCCACCTTATTATCATCTCTGTTCTTGCCATCTGTGTGCTTGCCTTTAGAAGCCTGAGAGAATTCAAGAGAAAGCAAGTTTTACATCAAATGATTTTTATATAACAAACACCTGTTCTGCAGCTGATCAAGAAGGTAAGGAGAACTGATAACCATTTTGCAGGATGAAAATAAGTGATCTTGAACCTGAAAAAAACTGGCCTTTATAATTTTTGCTGTGGGTTTGGTTTTTTTTTTCATATATTATTTCACTTATGAAACAAGTAAAATCTATTCACCTTCAAAATTTTCCTATTGGTTGGTAATAAATTGCTAAAAATTTGTTATATGTTAAAGACAAACTCAATTCACACCAATAAGAAAAAAAAGAACAGCCCATGAAGAGATGAAGTATTCTCAATAAGTGGGCAATCAATAAGTGAGCGTTCAGTATAAATTAACACCCCTTGCACAATAATCAGGTTGAAAAGAGGAACTGCATCGAGTGAGACCAACAGCTGAGCACATGAGACAGGACTAAGTTACTCCAATATTCAGTCTGCAGTGTACTGTAGCTATGGGAAATATTTCAAGAGCATGATTATATTTTGCAAGACTAAATACTTCTGTGTCTATCTATAAAGCTGTCAGGATAAATTTGTGTCTAATATTAACAAATGCAGCACTAAATTCAGATCATTACAGCAGTGCAAGCATGTCAGAGGCAAATCATGCAATCAATATTACAACAGTTCAACAAGCAATTAATGCAAATTACTGCATTTTCCATTTTCACCACACTTTTCCATGCACACTAAGTCTCTAAGAATTTTAACTTACCTCTTGTGAGAAGCATGTCCAAAGCATGCATGCCAAAAGAAATTCTTTTAAGTTTACAGACATCTAACCAGTTATTCCAGCTTACAAAGAAACGTAATGTGCAATTAAAAAAACATATCTGAGTCACAATGTGTTCCTCCAAATGAGTGATTATCTGATACAATTTTGCTTTAATACTTTCATTTTTGTGAAGATTCAGAAGACTGTGTTATAACTAGGGAACTTTTGGTCTAAGGGAAACCATGTAATCTCTGATGGGAGATGGTATCCTATGATAGTGACTCTTCAGTACCAGCTTCCTGTCATTTCAAATAAAGTGTTGAACTACTGTTAGCTCAGCTATTACTGAGCTAAATCTGTCGGCTATTACTTCATTTTTCCCATTTTGGCACTAGTCTTGCACCAAATAATAAAACAGCCTTCCTATTCCTTCCAAAACAGAACCCCAGAAAGAAAGCTGAAAGCTTTAGATTCCTTGCCACTGCTGCTGGTTTCAGGTAGCTTATATAATCAACTTATCTCCAAAATATGAGAAAATTCATACCCAGATCAGGATTTATTTCCAATTTTTATTATCCAGAAATCCTCATCTGCTGGTTCTGATGCATACCAGTAGTAGTTGAGCTTAAAGACTGCATGAATTGGGTGAAAGACAAGAATGTGCATCAAAACTCAACAGGAGCTCATGTATCACAGAAATGGAGAACAAGTGATAGCTTATCAGCTTTTAGGGATGTCCTAATTGAACCCATGCAGCCTGAGAAGCAGCTGTCCAACGCAGAAGTAAATTTAATTCTTACAGCTGAGAAATATGGACACACAGCAAAAATCAAAACATTGAAGAAGCTCGTTCAAGGCTTCATAGATGTAGTGTTACACATGGGATCTTTTCAGCTCACTCTGTAAAGGCTCCCAGCTCCTGCTGAATTAAGCACTGTGTAAGAGCTGGGGGAGGCTTCGTTTCACAGAGTCTACAAGATCAACCTCTGACAGAGACAGCATCTCTGCCTAGTTCTGAATTTGGAATGGGTGAGATCATGGAGCTCCTCACTGTTTTAAAGGGAAAATCTGGATTCTGCCAGGACTGCTGGCTGGGAGCTCCCTCGTTATTCTGGCTGTATAAACTGATGAAGCAGACATTGACAGCTGGGAAAAAAAATCCCTCTCATTGCAAGCATCAGCCTTGAGTGCAAATACTTATATGTCCAAGACCTGGTATTAATGGAATCGCATTAAATAATTTTCTCCTTCTACCAGTATTGAATATTTAAATACATACAGATGAAAGTTTGTTGACTCCAGAAAGGCTGAGGAAATTTTTTTTTTTTCTGCCCCACAAGACTGAGTTAAGGAAAAATTCTTAACAATAAAATATCTTCTTGATCTCCCTGTGTCATGATTGCTTCCTGTTCAGTCACATCAACTGCTTTACATTTAGGCTTTTGCTTGACCCCCAAGGAACATTTATGACAGGAGCACACATCCAAGGAAAGGTTTTGCAGGTTGTGTTGCAACTCAGCTCAAAACATTGAAGATCTTTTTTCTGAAGTCTCCATTGTAGTTATGACAGATACCCTGAAAGCATTCAGAAGGTGAATTCTGACTTGCCATATAATATATAGAGCCACACAACAATAAAACCTTCACGTTTACACTAGGATCATTTTGTTCCATAAATACGGCGCAGCAGTGAGCAGAGTCACTGTTCCAATAACATTGCCATCTAGGGTTCTTCATTTTATGTACTACAAATTCTATGACTGAAGTGGAATGTCACAAGGTATAACAAAAAACACACAAGAGGATTACTATTTCTAAGAAAATGCTTGATTGCTACAGGTTTGATTAAAAATCTGAGAGAAGATTTGGGAGAACTTTTATCATACTTGACAGAATTCAAGAATGCTGGCAACATTATTAAAATTAGCTTCCAACCATCAGTATTTATCCTTTGTGTACTGACTTTTTCAAAAGAGAAGGGAAAGTGAACCTTCAAAGTTCATTGCTTGAGTCCAAAAATTTTAAGAGTATTCATCAGCAGAGTATTATGAATATCTGAATAGGACAACCTAGATGGTTACTTTAGCTGGAGAAATAATCCAGCTACTAGCCATTAGAAATGTTTATGATGTGCAGTAGACCATACTCTTGTATTACATATTATAAAAAAAAACCCCTATTTTTTGGATATAATTTTTCATTCCCTGATGGCACCCTAGAGAAAACAAAATTGCTCTGTTTTAAGAATAGAATGGGAATGGAATTCTGTCTGTGCCATGCACCTATAATTATCTTACCATTGTTATCTATAACTGAAATCTTCCCCTTTAAGCAATGGCTTTCAAAATAAATATACATTCTGTTTTACCTGTAGCTCTCTAAAACACAAATACTATAACACAGCACCGAACAGTGACATGCACTAAACAACTGAAAAATGACACATTATTAAAAAAACCAGTAGGAACTCAGTGAAATAGATTTTCAGCTATATCAGAAATAGATTATTTTAGTGAACATGCATGCTTCTTTACTTTTTTCCCCCTACCTTTTCACTGAAAAGATTCACTTAAAAATCTTTAGAATACTTATGATAAGGGGTATGTTAAAATCTAAACGTTATATTTAAAGGAGAAGGCATTAAAATATTTTAGCTAAAATGCCTCTCTGATTGGATTTAAATATGCATTATTTGTTTTTTTTCAGGTCAGACTGTGTGGAAATCTTTTACAGAATTTGCCAAAAATTCATTATTTAAATGTTCATTTTTTTAAAAATATTCAAAATAAAATTTAACTTTCTTAAGCATTAGCTATACCATACTAAGAGGACAGCTTAAGCACACTATGTCTTATACTACTTACAAATACTTTTCCAAACTGAGTGACTGTATTTTCCTTAAGTTAGATCACTTTATCACCTAACTAGGGGTTCTTCAAAGTTCTGACAGGTACAATGCAATTACACTGGTTGAAACGGAACAGCAAATGAGAAAAAGTAGGCACATGCATTCAGCTCATTTTAACTACTGAATGCAAACAGGATTCTGCTCTTGACACTAATTAATTTTCTGCACATTAAGAGTACCACTGTTTTTATTTTTAAGCTTTTGTTACAACTGAAGTTGGTCAGAAGGGAATTTACTGTTTTTCAATTGGTTGATCTATGAAGGCAAAAATACATTGTATACAGAACCAACTTCTCAGCTGCATTAAACTCAGATTGGAACAGCTCAGTATTCTGAGAGCAAGGAAGTAAAATTTCCAGTTTGTACCAAAGGCACTTCTAATAGTTCTTTGAAAAGACAAGCATTATTAAAGCACATTAGGGGCTGCAGCAATGAATCCCCACCAACAGCTGCACTCTGAAGCCTGTGACATACCAGAGACTTTACCATGGGCAAATTCCCACAAATTCCCACAAATATCACAATTGCCACACTCCCTTTGCCACAGATCTGTGTCCACCACAAGCTACAAAGGTTATTGATCAGGCTTCTTTTCTGACATGTCAGAGGTATTGTACTGCACTAGCAAAGGCACATTTGGAGTAATAAAGGTGTCGAGGAACCTTTAAACAAGAGGAAGATCATACAGTAAGAGCTAAGAGACATACAAAATGCCTACTGAAATATTAAACTGCAGTTTTTGCAATTTATGATATAGTTATTATTGAGATGGTATCAAGAGTAAAGAACTAGTTCCTGTGACAGGGAGATTTAAAGTACATCCCATCTGTTCTTATCTAAAGAAAAGAAATCTTCCTATTTGATTTCTCACTTCTAGTGGTCAAATGAAATGCCCATATGCACATGTGAAGAACTCTTTTTATGGTGAAAAGTGACTATTTAGTTAAAGTAAAAATATCACTAAAGACAGTGTATGTATATTTTGACACTCACATTTAAATATGTTGCAGTTAAATCAGAGATTATAGCAAATAACATCTTTCAAAGCAAAAAGGTGGAAAATTTCATTTGTCTGCAAACAGCTTTTTCTGTTCACAAATAGGATTTTTTACATTATTATCCTCACAATGAAATAGCCTGATTAACAAATTGGAAAACCATTATAAATGATAACTTGCACTTTGGCTGTTTTGTACAATGAAACTCTTTTATCCTGGATACCCAAAAGACTTTTCAGAATACTGATAAGGTAAGAGACTAATAAAAAAACATAATAAGTCATGCCTGTGATTGGAAAAATAGGATAATACTGGCAATAATGTAAGAGCTATTCAGGATACTGAAAAATGAAGCAATTTTCCTGTAGATGCCACTCTGTAAAACACAGTCCTTAATTTAAAATTTCGTAGCTGTAACACTTATGGACTTAACTTGCAATTACAATTCTCCTTGACACATAGACCACAAAATAGAACTCAAACTGTAGTTATTTCAGCAAAGGGTTTACTTATTCCAGTTGCAATCATTTTGGTGTTCAAAATGGAGCTTAAGATACTAAGTTCAGAATTAAATCCTAAACTACATCAGACCGCAGGATATTAGAAATTTATTTTTCTTAAGTATCCTTTTAATCAATGCTATATTGTTAACAGTAGAGAAATATGAGCAATTATATCTCTATTCCAAATAATCTATTATCTCTACCTGGGATTCAGGACTGATGCAAAAGCGCTTATTTCAATGGACTTACATCGAAGCTTACTTCTGCTAAGTCCTGGTGACTGACTGAAAACTGATCACAGTCATTAGGCTGAGTGAAAGAATGTTCTGCATTGTGTAGTTCCTGACCCCATGCACCTTATATATTCCTCTTGAAGCACTCCAAGAAGCCACGCATTCAATTCTTGAATTATTTGATGCCTTCACACATTTTAAGCACTTTAGTTTTTCAATTTGCTTTTAAAATGTCTTCCATTTGTTTTTACCATTTTATTTTAGTACTATAGAAGTGTGCACCTCTGTGTATTGAGAATTAATGAATTCTTCGGAGAAGCAAAAAAAAAATAGATTGCACCTACTTTTTTTGATGTTACACGTTTCTCACACAGACATCCCACTCTCCATGACAAAGCTCCAGTTAAAAACATTTAAACCAGGTCACTGTGGCTTTCCAATATTTTCAAATATGCACAGATTAATAAATATATCCTGTGGACTTGAACTCCACCAGTATTCTACTTTAAATTTAACAATCATGGCATTGAAGGGAAAAAAAAAAAAATCACAATAAGGTTAGTCCTTCCACATCCAGGGGCAGATGGGGAAGAGGAAAATTCCTTCCTTCATTCAGGCTTGACTCTGGAATGATTTTGCTACTTTTTTTTTTTTCATAAGACATAAGCATACAACATTACATGATATGAGACTGGGGGCTCAAAACAAGCACTATCCAATATAATTTAAAAAAATGCAAACAAAAATACAAGATAATCCCTTGGTATGTATCAAAATTGAGGGTAGGGTAAAGATATCAGTACTGTAAACTATAAATTGGTGTTTCAGGCTATTAGTTCTGTATTTTTAACAAAAGAAGTTTTTGCTGCACATAATGTACTGTCATTCCTTACATCTTTTAAATTCCAGTGGATGGTTGTTGAACCAACATGATCAAGTAAACCTTAGTAAAAATTTTGTGTGTGTCTCATGGCACAGAGCATTGCTTTTGCTGGTTAAACATTTAGGACAAAACAAAAAAATTCATCAAGAGAAAATATTGTCACAACAGTAGCAAAATTACAGACTCCAAAAAGAAATCCTTCAAAGTCTTTTTGTCAATTTTCTGTCATAATATTAGAAATTATTGAGAGTTTTCTTAATATCTCAAGACTCGTGAAAAAAAATGGACCAGATGCCAAGGTAGTAAGATTTCAAAGAAACCCACACAACTCACTGTTACATAAGCAGGTTAGAATTTCTGAAGTATGACAAACACAAGTTATCCAAAATCCCATTAGTATACGTACAAACGCATCCGGTGCCGTGACGCGCATGCCGATGCTCGCAGTCAGCACACTTCCACCCCGTGAATCCAGGCCTGCAAGTGCACTGCCCCGTGGCAGGGTCACAGGGCACGGCCACGGAACCATGCGGATCACACTCACATGCCTGGCAGGACCCTCCTGGAGTCTGTGGGTTTCCTGTGTAGCCAGGAGAACATCTAGACATTGCAAATACAAAAACAAGGTTTGTCCAACTGAGGCGCAGTGCACAAAGAATACCTGGAGCTATTTTAAATGTAATTTATACGAATATTCATGAACCATTAAAAAAATCTTTGTTGTTTCATGACTAAGAGAGAAATCTTGCAAACTGTCCAAGCAAAATCACTTCTAATCAGAACACAGAACAGTCTAGATGGAAGAAGTATGCAAAAGTGGTTTCACATCCTAAATGATTTTCAGTTAAATTTCAAACTGCAACAAAAAAACCTCTTCCACTATCATTGTTTGGCCTATAGACCTATCCACTTGTGTTTTCTGTCAGACACTAAATCTCCTGGTAGACATTTGCCAAATTTGATCATCTTAATCCCTCAGTGTTTTGATAGCTGGGACAACAGAGGCTGTTTAGGCTATTAATTCACAATTCAACATTAAAATGTTTATATGTAACTGTCTTTCACAGTCAATGTCCATGAGGGCACAACAGTCACTAAAACAAAGGGTATGAGTGACATCAAAGTACACTATTAGCACGACATCTAATTTTAGATAATTTTTTTTAACTTCTGAGCCCTGGAGGAAAAAAAACCCTCACACATCAAAAAGTAAGACTAGGACAAAGACTAAGACTAGGACAAGGACTATATCATTATCTGTGATATAAATAACACTGGTTATCAATTTACAGCCGGGCATATAAAAATGGTCTATGCTGGCTGAGTTTTAACAGCATAAAAAGGAAAAATAAATTATCCAAAGGCATGTATTTAAACAGTAGTAAATACATGCTTGCAAAAACAAGAAAAATTTATCTCCTTCATGCCTTTTCCTCATTTCATGGTCCCTCTTTCTGCTTTTTCCATTCATCCTACCTTTGGCAGTACTGGCCTTCGTATCCAGGTGGGCAGGCAGTACACCGGTAGTCACTAGGTCCTTCAGCAACACAAGTAGGGCTAAAGCTAAAACAAAGGTAAATAAAGAATTTTTTTCTACTCTCTTGCATTGTTTCACTTTGGTCAGCAGTGCAGAAGGGCCTGAGAAGTTCCACACTTAATGTAAATGGCAGCATTTTCTTATCTGTTTATAAAAACCTGTGAGAGGTCTCTCCTTTCTATTACAATTTTTGCGAGTGCCTTGCTGTGACACTTGCACAGTTTGGACAAAGGCTCTAAGGGCTTTATCCAACGGGATGGAGTGAGCAACACCCATGCTGTAGGCTTGTGGGATTGAACGATGCTGTCACTCACAGTGAGCAAGCAAAGCAAGCACTGCAAAGGATGTGAAACAAGAGATTTAGAAACTGAGCAAACGAACATTCAGCCTTTCCAGTCTGACTTTGTTTTATTTTGAATGAAATGAGATAAGCTGGGAAGCTTACTCGAAAGCAAGATATAAAGAGGGAAAAGAAACCAAAATCATAGCTGTGTGGAATCTTTCAAAAAGGTAGCATCAGATGATCTTCTCAAGGATGTATGAGAAAGACCAATCTACAGAGAAAAAACCCTAAAAAATACCTCCTTCATGATCAGCGAGATATTTTAATCATTGAAGACACTAGATTATCTTTTCTAAGTCACTTTACTACTGACTGTAGAGTGTACCTGTGGTCACAGTGCAAAGCAGCATTTAGTTGAAATTTTAGTGTTTAAAGCACCTGCACAGATAGTTAAAACAAACAAGAAGGGCAGGTAGGGAAAAACAACAGAACTAAATATTAAGATGATGCAAAACCATAAAACTCCTTCTGTTCTTTGCAGAAGAAGAACTAGAAAAGCACAGAGATGGCTAGTGGTGAGCCCGGGGCTCCTTCTTGGTACAGTACAGTCAGCATACCCATCTAACTTGCTTATAATGCATTAAATCAATAGTGCTTGAATGAGTATATAAAATTATGCCTTTGCAAAAAATGTAAACAAATTGATCTATTACTCACAAACTCATTATCCAACACATTTTCAACTCCATAAAAATAGATCCATCCTAGGAACAATTCATTCTCTCTGTTCTCTTTTTTTTATTCCCCAGCTCATCACGTTTGAAGCTGACTGCTGACTGTACAGCAGTATAAACACAGTATTTAAAACTTCAGTGGAGTTTTATACAATTTTATAAACAAAAATAATTGCACTATACCATTCACAAACACTATCGTATCAGTCATGACATAGCAAGCTAATGAGATAGCTCATTAGCTATCTGTATTTTATGTAGATTATGATTACTTGACTACAATAAAATAGCTGCAGGTACACTTTTTTCCTTAATAGCATCTTGAAGAGCTTTAACTGATCTGCAAAAGTTACAAACCTAAGGTCTGATACTCTCATTTTCCAACTAATACTGCAGCTTTATGGAATAAACCTATGTCACTCTATCAATGTAAAAGTCAGCCATTCAGTCTAAATCAGTTGTTCAGGCGTCCTCTATCAGTACTGGAAAATGGACATGCAAAGACAGACCTACACACACAATTGAAACATCTCCTTCCCTGCCCTCTCTCCAATAGTGTTTTCCTTTAGGTTTAACATGAGTGAGATGTACAGTTGTCGGTCTCTCCATTTACCATACAACTACCAAAGTTGTTGATGGCTGCGGCTAACAGAAATAGAAATCCCTTCTATGATGTCCAGAGACATTTGAGTTAAGCTCTGTAAAACACAGGCAGTTCTGTTCCTGGACATGCTCAGATCTGACTCTTTTCTCAACAGCATGAAGAAATTGGATGGCTATCTCATGATTTAGTGTTTTTATTAAATTCAGACTAGGTGTTATTCTCTTATCTCCTGTGAAGTTTTATGAAACAAGAGAGTCTCATGATCCCTTTCATGTGAGCATGACACAAAAGGCTGTGACAACACCCACAGCCAGGCAGGCTATATGATTAAGTGAGGTATGGGCACTTTTCTTGCTTTCCCTCAGGCAGCTCAGCAATTTGAGCATGCACCTAGAACATCTAAAGGATGTAAAAAAAGATGGAGATAAGACAACAGGGAATGGTTTTAAACTAGTAGAGGCGAAATGTAGATTAGATGTTAGGAGGGAATTTACTCAGTGTGGTGAGACACTGTAACAGGCTGCCCAATGAAGTGGTAGATGCTCCAATCCCTTGAAGTCTTCATAGCCAGGTTGGATGGAGCTTTGAGAAACCTGGTCTAGTGGAAGGTGCCCCTGTCTAAGGCAGGAGGGTTGGAGTTTAATGATTTTTAAGGCCTCTTCCAACCCAAACCATTCCATGATTCTGTTTTACACATACTGCCCACAGAGCACGCATTTCTCATCTGTAGAGCACTTCAGCAACACTTACTTCTAAAATTTATGTTAGGTTTTAGAGAAGATATTGAAATGATCTCAGGAACATAGTGTGGAGAATATGTCTAAACTCTTGTAGTATGGGGCCATAAACAACAGGTGAAGACCCCTGTTCATTTTCTGATCTGACATATGTATTTCTGGGCAACCAAAGGTTCCCGATCCCCACCAAAAATAAAAATAAAATAAGATAGAATATTTGTAGTCCTTTATTCTGACAATTAGTAACATAAAAAGTTTTTTCCAATATTTGTTGATTTGTAAAACTGAAAATCTGTATGTCCTTTTCTGATACTAATAGACAGAACACATAATTAAGTTGTAACAGAAAATACTCATGAAATGGGCAAATCTCAGAAAAACTTATAGTTAAGAATGCACTATAACTTTCTGAGCTAAAGGATATTTCTTTAAATACCTGAGATTTGGAAGTATTCTTAAAAACTCTTTCTGTGGATGAAAGATCATGATGTCTTTAATAATGTTTGAGAAAGGACTTTCCTCCTTCAAAATAAACCCAAGACAAATCCGAAATGATAAAATTAAGTAAGAAGAAAAAGAAACTGCCTAAATTCTCAGCTATACTGTCTGAAATCCTCACTAAAACATCCTGAAGGCCAGACAAAGCACAGAAAAATGGTTTTACGGAACACTTCCAGCTTTTCAAAAGCACAGTCATGAAACACAAACCTGTTCAGAGCTACTACAGTATGATGCCAAATATCATTAAGAGCTTCTTAGCAGAACAACACGCAAATCTCAAGTGCTAAAGTATCATCTGTTGGGAACACATTCAGAAGCATTGTGGAAAGGCTCATTAGCATAAAGGAACCAATAAAATTTATGCTGCAATAACTATAATGCTTTTAAATTATTCTATCTTTCACAAATTGCCTAAAACTCATGTAACATTAAATAAGGAATCAATAAATTCCACAGTGGAGCAAGAAAGGCACTGTAACACATTTATGTCAGCATAATATATAAGACTTTTTGCAGCTCCCTCGTGGCTACACTGTGCTCGGGTTCTGCTCTAGCTCCATTTATGAGAATACCTTTATAACACACACTCATTATCTTGAGTATTGCATTTTCTAGCACTTAGTAATTTATTCATCACAAATTAGCGAGGGAGAAATTTCTGACTTTTAAAGGAAGATCAATTAACAAAAGTAGATAAGAAATTTTTAGTATGGCTTCCATGAGGCAATTCTGTAGCCAGCCATCTGAAAAAGGACACAGGGAGCCCAGAAGGAAGCTCTGGCTTGCTGGAAAGGCAATTCTGCAGCATGAGTTTGGTGACTTACTTGTTACTAGAAATGGACAGGGGACAAGCACAAGGCTGACAGTCATCTGGAGAGCCTTGGACAATGCCGTAAAATCCCGGTGCACACCTCTCACAGTGGTGACCAGCAGTATTGTGCTGACAATCCTGCCCAGGAAGGAGACAGAATGAAAGCTCTATTTGATAATTACAAGAAGGCAGACAACATTCTGCTCCCAGCCTTAGGGTTTCAAACTTACTTCAATACATAATTTCCCTGATATGACGCTCAGTGGGAATGCTTGCTTTAAGCTTCTGTCAAATGCCTGCTGAGTATTATATGGGCTTCAAAGGAGAAAGAATACAGGTCTGTAGCTACCCAGATGTATCCTACAGAATTGCTGGTCCCATTCATCGTTTCTTCCCTCTTTTGTTCCAGCCATTGGAAAAGGAGCAAAAATTAAAATTCAGTATTACTGTACCAGGTCATGTGTATTACTGCCTGTAAGAGCAGAATTTTGTTTACTGTATGACACATGGTACATTGTTTCTTTGTTTTGTGGGTGTTTAAGTTTTTCTTTTTACACAAATAGTAATTCGGGGGTGAAAAAGCACCACATAATCTGAACTCTAGAGAATCACAACAGAAAACTTCAAAAGTTTGCTTTTATGACACTCCCTGAACTTTGACACTTAAGCTATTTAGTCAAAATTGTATTAAAATATCATCTTCTGTTTTTTTAGTTTAGTAGCACAACTTAGGAATTTTACATTATGATTAACTTGGTGCAAAAGTTTAGAAGTGTAATACCTGACAAATTGATGTTTCAGAGTCACACATGGTGCTGTGTCCATGACACTGACATACAGCACAGGTGCCTAAGGGCTGAGCAGGTGTCCTTCCCGCAGGTGGAGACGGAAGCCTATAAAATCCTGGAGAGCATGACTGCAATGGAAAAAGATGCAGAAGAAAACAGATCATTACAGAGTGGACTGTGTATGGGGAGCATTGCAAGCTCATCTTTCCAATCACCAGTTTTTACAAGTTGTGAAAAGAATCTGACAGGCTTCCAGCTGTGTTACAAACAATATACAGTACTTTACAGATAACAAGAGCCAGCCCTAATTGGAAACATGGCTGAAAAATCCCTGGAGCACTCCACTGGCATCAGCCTTTTATACTACAGCTTGAGAGATCTTTCATTCAGATGCAGAACACTTTTCTATTCTCGCTGTGCATCAAGCATCATTCCTTTCATTACTTAAGAAAACAGTTTGTTTTCGAAATAATTTTTTGCGTGGACTGTGGAGAGCAAGCACGATGATTCTGTTTCCTTCATTTCTGCTATGTTTTTCAGGTTTGACAAGCTAGTATCTGCCTACACACTACCTGATGGATAACAAGCAAAAGCTGAATAATAAACAAGAAAATGGCTGCATGGCTGCATTATTTATAGCTATATAATTTAAAGACTATAAAAGTACAGAATTCAAAATGTTAAAGGTTTTCTATGTCTTGAGGCTATCAGCCTCAAACGAAGTTTATCCATTACTAAGTCTCCTCTACTGCAGCTTGGCAATAAAATTCCAAGAATAACCCAAAAGTTGCCGGCAAAGTTGACACATGCAAAATCAAACACTTGATCTTTATTTCAGGCTTATTACACAGTTCTATGGAAGCCCTTACACAACTCTCAGAAAGCACACAGCCATGGCAGCATAAAAACACAAACAGGAACATTTTGACAGCTGAGACCATTAGGGAGAAGTGCCTACAGATAAGTCACTTGTCCCACGTATAAATCCCACCACCTAGCGGTGCCAGGAGCCTGTGAGGCTGATGAGGTTGTTTCCTACCGATGACCACAATTTCTGCTTTTTGGAAAGAATAGGAGTGGTACACTTTTCACACAGCAATAAAATGGATGCAAAACAAAACAGAAGAGAATCTGGAGTAAGTAATTTTTGTGACCAAAAGCAGGATTCTTCAGTGAAGCACTAGCTGACATGCTAGATTTATTCATATACCATCACTCTGACAGTTTTCTAATCATTGCCAAAACCTCCAGGAGTCTAAGTTATGGGAAAACTATAAACACAATTATTTTCTTTAGAACCACAAAGAAATTAATCTTAACTCATTTCTGCTTTTCCCCTTCTATTATGACTTTTACCACATTAAGTTCCCTGAAGCATAGAAATAGTCTATCATTCTTTTTCATGGTTGCTGAAGAATTCTAACCTAGATAAATAATCTCAAATGAAAGTAATTCTGTTTCTTACTAAAATATCCTTTTTTCTCCTCCCTCTCTATCCTCACAAGTGTACTTGTCCAAACAAGGTACAATACACAGCTTTACAAGTTCTGAATGACTTCAGAATCAGATTATAAATACATAGTACATCCTCCAACAAAACTAATACCTGGGTTTTTTTTTAAATGATATACCATTGACAGTCCTATCTTATTTTGATTGAAGCATTTCTGAGATGAAATAAAACACAGACAAAAGATAAAACAGACTATATTTTTAATTGCTAGTTTGGAAGTTTTTCAGAAGCAGTCATTAGGAAAATTCTTACCACTACTTCTGCAGCCTACAACTAGATGTGGAAAAAAAGAAAAAAAAATAAAGGAGAGGAAATAAATGTCACTTCAATACACTGTGCATAGTCTTCACAACACTATTACATGGATAAAGCAGGGCACAGGCACACACACCCTGTTAACACCTGCTTGAAAAATTCCAGGGTTTCAGATTATTTTTTCCTGCTAAAATTAAATAAACCTTCACAGAACAAACCATAACCTTCACTGAGCACACTAAAAATAAATTAAGTTATGAGTATGTGAAGATCACACAATTAAGAATGAAGTATGAAGATTGCAGTTGAGACATTTATTGAGCCCCTGGTAGGTGTGAATTAAAAAAGTTCTAATTACATTATTATATATTTTTCTTCAAAAATTCAATTTGCTACAGTAATTAGAAAATCCCAAATCTGTACTTCTAAGCAAATGTTGGAGTCCCTTATTTTCTCATGTATTTACACAAGTTCAGGTGTATTCTCTTATTGAAATAGTGTGAAAAGAAAATTACTTCATTCACTTTCTTGCTCACCTTTCCTATGAACTTACTGTTTCTGTTGATTTATTTGCTGCATAACACAATCATATATAACATCCAAAAGGATCAGAGTTCTCACAGATAACATGCTATCTTTCCCTTCATTTACTCCAATTTTTCTCCCATTTTGAGTTTGGGGGAAACCCTTACAAGATCCCACTTAGGATGTCTGAGGCTTTTGCAGAAAACTCAAGGTATTGTTCCCTGCTACCTCCACCTAACAATTGCAACCAGTGAATTTAGAACTGTTTGTGTTGATTAAAAATGAAAACATGGTATTCTGCACGCAGAAAGATTGGCAGTCTCATCATCAAGAGCATGGACAGTTGGAAATATTAACTTCTATTCTACCATCAATGTATTTATTATATCTTTAACAATCTCTCTGGTACCTATAATGAAATTCATTTTATAAAAGCATGTACAAGTCATCTGATTCTCTAGAACACTTGGGTACTTTTGAAATATGCAATCTTCAGCATGAAATTTTAAGTAAAAAAAAAATAAATGTAGTGCATGTATAAGGAGCATCCAGGTCACTTTGTTGACCAACAGTTTTCTCCTGGTGTTCCATGAGTTAGTATTTTACTATTAAAAGAGTATTGTAACCTTATCTGTTCCAAAAGGCTTGACCTGTTAACATCAGTCACACAATTCAGCCTCAGTGATGCTGTTTCAGTAAAGCTCACTTTCCTGTATTCTAAGTATTTGAGTCACTGCCATGGTTTCTGTGGCATATTTGCCAATAGCAATAAAAAAAAAGGGCTGAAATCCCCTGTGAGAGAAATAACCGCAAGAGAAAATAAGTAATTAAATTAAGGGAGAGTTGCTGCCAGTTCAGTGAATTCACACTCAATTACTATGCACACCTTGCCAAAGAGAGGACCAGAGAAGGTACAAAGACTTTTCCTGGGAGTTAGGTTAGTACTGTACCTCACAGGACAGGCCAGAATAACCCAATGGGCAGTCGCATTTCTCTATCAGGTGAGCCTGAGGAGCCATCCCGGACACAGGGCCACCTTCAGCAACTTCCAGTGAGATCTCAGAAATCCTGGGAAAAAGGAGCAAACACCTCTAATGAGATTAGTCAAGAACTAATTCAAACCAGTTACTCCACAGTCAGCATGGGAGGAAACAGTCTCATTTAGGTGTTTGTAGGATTCTTGATCTACAGCAGACAAACAACATTGGTTTTTGCATCTCCCAAGAAACTACAAAGTTAACACCATTTCTTGTCTCATCTTCTAGTTCTAAGCAACTAACTAAATCTCCAGCTTGATTCTGTCTCTTTCTTTAATCTCTTTTCAGCCAAACTAACAAAAGTTAACATACAAAAATTCATATCTGATTCTTCATTTGAAGGGACTCGTTAAGAAATTGATGACTTTCAGGGGTATGGCAGCAAAATTGTCCTCTTCATGAGCTTTTAAAGAGGCAACTATTTAAAAAACAAAATCAAATTTATCCTCAGCAGTTAAAGCAACCTAGCAAGCTCTAGAACAGACTTCAAAGATATTGGACATTTGCCTTTTGAGAAGAAATCTTAAGATTAGTAGTCAGTATAATTTATTTTTTTTTCTTTCTTTAGGATTATTTAGACATATAAACAATTTAAAGCAAGCATGAAATACTACTACAGAAACAATTGCTAATATAAGAAAGAGATATATTTCTAAAATTTTAACTTTTCAAACATTTGTCTAATTGCAATAACAACAACAGCAACAGCAACAACAACAACAACAACAATAATAATAATAATAATAATAATAATAATAATAATAATAATATCCTTGCATCCCAACTGCTCCTTGTCTTTCCAACATGAATGCTGGCCTGCTAAATAGGGTCGAGTGCATCATGGACAAAGACAACAAATAGAAAATCTAATGAAATACACTTAATCCTAATGTGTCAGTATGCTGTACTTTAAGCTTACTTTTTTATATTGGGGATTTGCTAGTTTGCTTAAATGAATGCCAAGATCTGGAACACCTATTGCCTCAGAGAAACAAAATATGCAGAATAGTGTAAATTTTAAAGCTTCAAATATAATGCTAACCTAAGATAAAATGTTAAAGATTGTCTGACTATCTGACCAAATAAATGTCAATAACATGGGTGGTGTCCATTCAGTGTCTGAGCACAGTGCTAGTGGAGAGGAGCTCACAGAGCTGCTCATCTCCTCATGCTCACAGTCTGTTCAGCTTCTCCCAGACCTTAATTCCTGAGGGACAGAGTGATGCTCTTCTGCTCATTGGCATAGAGGTGCCAATGTCAGGATGAATGGAGGAAATGCAAATGCCCACTGCTGAACTAGATGAAAATTTTGTGACTGAGCTTACATGACCAGACCCACACATTTTGATAACCTTGTGTCAATATAAAAATCCCCATAGCAATCTAGTAACTTAAACTCTGTGCTCTTTTCTTACTACTTGAAGAAAGGGGTTCAGTCGAGCAGCGAAACTGAACAAAAAAAACCCCAAGCAAACAAAGTCAGGTCAAAACAGAAGATTGAAAATAGAGAGGGCAAAACCATTCAGATCTGATATATCAATGTAAAGTTACATTAAAATCTCTGTATATTTAATGGGAAAAGAAAATGAGATCTGCCTCTCCAACACCCTCAAATGTGAGGGCACATTTGAAAAACTGTTTACTATCATAAAGCTGTATTTAGACAGCAATACACTCTATTGTTTGTGTGAAAATGTTACTTAAGGAAGGTCAGGCTTGGTTGATTTTTGGAAACTGTCTATTAGGCAGCAGTCAAACAACTGCTACCTGATCACTGTTGGGAATATTGAAATAATTTGCAGTGAAATTGAAAGCATACTTCAATTCAAGAAATTTATTATCACAGCCCTGTTGCAAAACAAAATCTAATAAAAGCAATGTTTTCATTTAGAGTGTTGAATGTGAAAATGAAGGCAACAAAATGAGCAATACAGGAGAAAAATGTTTGGGTTGGGATTCTGAGCAGAAACCTCTAAATCACTAATAATGCTGCAGCTTGGAAGCAGAAACAACATTAGCATTGCTACTAAACTGTTTAGCTAATAGAGTGCTAACACTAGAATGAAGCTATTTTTATGTTCCCAATTGCTGCTGCTACTTTGACTTTATTTTAAAGTGTTTTTCCTGTAGTTTATCACTTACCTGCAGCTTTTAAACTTTGCAATTGAAATTAAAGCACTATTAAAACCTAAAAAAAATGTAAAAATACTTCATATATATATTTTACTCCTGCCATACACAGGTTCTTTAGCTTTATATATCTTTTTTACTATGCACAGTCAAGTGGAAAGAGAAACTTTACTAGTTTAGAATAGAGCCCTTCTTTGGAAAGCACAACACACTCTATTTAAACAAATGTTTTATTGTAAGTCACTTAATTCAAACATACGTTTAAATTTGAGTACAATTATTGTTTTTTAGAAGATCTCAGCTTATTTTTAATAAAAGTCTTCAATTCTTGTGCAAGGTAATATTCCACTAACCTTTAAAAACATTTTTGGGGATTTATATTTTAGTCTTACATAAAGCTTCCACTGAAATCATTAAAGGTGCTAACTTGAAAAAAAAAAAAATGTATTCCTACTATAGTCTACCTAAACTCTCAGATGTCATGTGATAAATGTTAACTTTGTAACTACACAGATCATAAAAATCCATTGTTACATAATCTCCTCCAAAATCAAATACAGAATTTTATGCAAGGTTATGACTTCAGATGGAAAGTTACCAGAAAGACCAGATGAACTGTTTGCTGAGCTCTGCTGTCATAAAATGTCACATTCTGAAATGCCATGCCATAAAAATATATTCTGGTTCTTTAACTGACACCTTGCAAACCTGCCTTGGAACAGAAAAGTCCTCCCCTGTTTTGACTGCCTCGTTACTGGGTAGCCTCGATAAAAGGGTGGTGCAGAGCGGGCCCAGTGCAACCACGGTAGTCACACACACCCCTCAGAACAAAGTCAGCTTTGCTGTCATAACTTTCCTTTTGATGCTCTGGCTGGGATACTACTCGCTTTTTGCTTCCACAGCTGAACTAAGATCTGCACTGCTTAAAGGGAAAGGAGAAACATGCATGAAACATGAATACGCTTCTCCAATTTCCCACATTGCATTGGGACTACCTTCAAAGCTCTTTTCCTGGGAATCCCCTTGCTTGTAATACAATATCCTAAATGGACTATGCCAAAAATAAAGTAATGTTAAACACTTATGGCATCTGTTACTAATATTTAACACCTAGCCGTTGCAAGCTACATGAATACTCTTCTGTAAATTATATACTTTAAGAGAAACAAGAGCAGCAACAATGACTGTTTTCTGTCACAGAGTGCTGTGAAGTTGAATGGCATCTGCCCACACTATTCACCTTCTAACTCCAAAGGCAAGGCTCTTATAGACCCATTTGTACCCTAGAAACCTAGAAATAACTTTAGCTTATCATTTATCATAAAAAAGGGCTTCTGGAGACCTTTGGAATTTATCTCTGATTATTCCCATTCCCTTGCCAATAAATTTTGATTGCAAAGGATATTCTGTATTATTAAAAACTTTATGTAATAGTCTATGTAAGCTATTCTAGAACTTCTCTACCACCAGCACATCTACCTTTCACATCTAATGTGAATCTTTCCTGCTGAAGTTTAAGCTCATTTTTGTTTTTGACTTACCTACCATGGCAACAGAGAACTCATTATTTCCTTTTTCTCTGTGACAACATTTCAAGCATTTCAAAGCAATTTCTAGTTTCTAAACATGTCTAGTTCTTTATATCTTCCCTCACACATCATATTTTCTAACCTGTGATGATGGTCACTGATCTCCTCTGAGAACTTTAAAAACGATTTTCTTGATTTCCATTAACTAGAACTTCACGCTTAGGCTTTACTAGTGTTGGGGGAAATAAAAGAGGTGTTTTTTTCACTTTGTAGGCCATATCTATTTATACATGCAGAGAGAGAATTAGCATTTCTCAACAAGAATATTGTTCCTGAATCATGTTCACCTGGTGATATGTTGTAAACAACAGGGTCCTCTTTGAAGACTAGATAACTAAGCAGTTGTTCCTTGTTTGTTCAATTGACTGCTACTTTCAGTGTAAATCTTACAGCTGACCTTTAGACTGCAGAGATTTTTGTATTGTTCCTGTCATGTTGCTGCTTGACGTCCAATTCAAATTTAGTGTTATCTTAATTTCCTTGCAAAATTGCTTCATTCATAGATTGATTAGAAGATGTTGAATCTTACCCTAAATTATTTAATTTCCCACCTGCAGGAGAAATATCTTCACGTGCTAACATTTATATTTAATTACAGCACCATGTTTTCATAAAGTAGACCTTTATTCAAAAAATACACTAGATTTGTTTCAGAATGTGTATGCCTATATGTGTTTTCTGTTCTAGGATCCTGAGAATAGATATTCCACTGCTTAGTATGATTTAAATCTTCTAGTGAATAAAACTTTCCTCTTCTGCGTCTTCCACTATCCCAAATGTGAATTTCTTCTGCTCTTCCTTCTCAGCAAAGGCTTATAGCTGATATCATGAATACAAATTCTGCTGGGAATACCTGGGAGGTCTATGTGGTTATCTGACTACTGCACTATTTCAGATCACTGCATGAAAAAGTTACCTGCTTTGCCTCATGATATTGCCATGAGTTGCCTTGATAAGAATGTAATGAACATCATACAACACATTCATGAATTCTTCCCGGGATACAGTTCTACTTGGTCTTGAGTCATCTCCATAATGTTTCCAGGTGAAATCTGCCTGAGACATTGTCCTGTTGAGACCTGGGTTACCATGATAGTATTCCCAGATAACAGGGTTTCTGCCTCTTTGGTCATCACCATAATATTCCCATCCATGCTGAAAGACAGAAACACAACAAATAGATTATTAACAATATTAAAAAGAGCCATATACTTAAATTTTGAGCTAAAAAAAGCAGATGACAATGTTACCTCTGTCATCTCTATCTCATGCCTTGTTAGCTGGCCAATCAGAGGGGCAGCCATATGCCGGACGATAATTCTCGTATTTGTGGGAGGCCCGCCTCTTATAATGACTTGGGGGGAGTAAGTAGCAAAGCCAGTCTCTTCTCGTGCTTCAAAGTAGATGGCGTATTTCAGTTTCCCTCCATAAGCGGTCAGCTAGCAAAGCACAAAAAGAAATCTCATTTTCAGTTCGCTAAAAATAAATTCCTGGAAAGGAGCTAGATGTACTCTGCACCTATGCACATCCTGATGAATGCATGCATAGTAGAAAATAGCAATATGTACTTGTGGAACTATCTGGGGACAAGGGCTGTGTTCAAAAACACTCATCAAAAATTGGTTACTATATTACACTGAAACCAATATGTTATCTATTTCCTTCTATGTGCCTTGCTGTTCCAACAAACCAAGAAATATCAAAAGTGCAAAATCCATTGTCATAGAGGTGCATAACAACATCCAAATTCTTTCAATTATTTTCTCCCATGTAATCTACAAATATCAGGTGTTTTTTTGTTTAAAAATGAGAGAAACAAAAAATTGCAAGTGTTATATTTATTTTGTGCAGCTTAATTTTTCAAAAAAATATTTTTATGAAAAGAATTACTCTGTGGAAAAATAGAACATAGATATTTACAGATATTAATCTGTAAAATATTGTTCGTGTTACTTTATGAATTTCCATAATAACAGAGCAAATAATTTTTAATAATGGAATAGCATTTATTTTCTTTTGAGGTATTATCCACTGTGTGAAGATGTGCTTATTGGGAGGGAAAAAAGGCACCGTAAGATAATAAAATAAGATTAAAAAGAAAACAGAAAAAGAGACATGCTAGTATTCAGTGGAGTTTTAGTTTTACCTTTCGTCCCTCAAACTGCTCTGGAAGTCTCCAGTAAACAGGTTCTGACCGAAGATCCTGCATCACCTGTTCTATATTTGCTACTATTTCAGGAGGCTGGAATGCAATCCCAGAAAGAGTGCTACGCTGAAGCCTTTCATCCACCAGTGGCAGAATCATTTGCTCTGGCTTCAAGGTCACCTATGCATATTTGAAAAAACCAAGAAGAAAATTAGCTCTATTTTTCCCCATAAAGTGTTAGTCTTTAAATTCTAGCTCTTTAAAAAATTACTTCTAGGTAATTTCATTTCACATCACGAGCAATTTGTCACAAAGCAGTCTTGCTACTCCTTCAGGTATGAACAGTGCTAATAATGACTTTCCCCTTGAGCCTTTTGCACCTTGTCCTCATGTTAACGAGGAATGTAGCAGCACTGGTTAAAATACTTTAATCAGTAAGTGATTCCATGAATTTTACCAAAGTGCTTTTCATAGTGCTATTTTAGTCTCAGGCCTCTTTTGTTCAGAATGTGAGAAATGTTACCTTACAAAGAAGCAGAGTTCTCACCACCTGTTATACATCACTGAAGCTGTAAAACACAGTGCCCGGTCCCTTGATACTTCTATGCAATATTCAAACTAAATTTTCTCCAGACAATTTGCAGAGTGAGGCTTCAGTGGAAGTTTCTGCAACTCTAACATTCAGCTTTATTAAAAAAATACAAGGATACCACTTACATCCTTGTAGTTTTCTTAGACTGGTTGACAAAGTCTCATCAGCATTATATTGAGATCATTATTTTGATCAAAAACTGTAGTAAGAGTCTAAGTAATTCTGTGCCAATGGAAGTATCTCAGGGAATATGTGAACAGATGCAAAGGGCTGGTATCAATATTGCTTTCTACCAGAGTGAGGAAGACAAAGGAAACAAATGCAAGTAATAGTCACACCATCAACAAACTGGTCATGAGATGGGAGTCAGGTAATGAGGAATCAACCACACCCTGACTGTACTTTCAGTATCCTGGTATTTCCATTTACAGCAGCATCTATGGTCTGATCAGACATGGAAGCACTCCTAACATTGTCAGCCCTAAGTGAGATTTACTGCTTTTGTATCATAATCGTATTTTACTGTTTAATACTTTAGACACCAAGAAAAGGGTCAATACATTTGAATTTCAGATCATTCATCAGCCATGCCTTATTGTCATGCAAAACTGGATTTGTTTGTTTAAACAAGTCTAATATAATTTGAAGCACCTGAGAGTATCCAAAATAGCCACTAGCAGCTGGCAGAACACAGTCTATCTTATTTTAGAGTTTTGTATCAATTCTGAAAGAGAAGAGAGTACCAAATACAAGATGCAACACTTCTTTAGATTCTTTAGCATAAACATAAAAGGAAATTAATCAAGAGAATCAAAATAATCAGGAGGTTTAAATTTTTTCTGCTTTGTGCTGTCACAAAGGTCAAAGCACAATTATCCAGAACTGTTGCTGCTACGGAACTTGATTAAATTTTATAACTTGTCAGCCTTCTACAGCCTTTCATCTCCAGTCTAGCAGCATATGATAGGCAAAACTGAAATAATGAGAAAAACTGGGTCAGATGGTAATAATTCCCTTCATCCAGTGGGAAGGGAAAGAGGTGCCACAGGACTGAACAGTGAAGGGGAGAATAAGTGCTATCCATATGAATCAAGAGAGATTAACTTGATTTCAGCCTAAAGTATCCTTATCTAACTGATGACTGTATATGACTAGTCTGGGACTTTGGCTGATTTGCATTAGGCAGACATTCCTTCTATGGTTGGCATTCTTTTGAGCAGAGCTATGACTGACCATACATAGGGACAGAACTAATACTTTTCCATTAGAAATCTCTCCTCCAGAAGGCAGCTGAGGAATTGGCATGGCAGTAGTCTCAATGTGTGTTTTGTGCTTGCTGCACAGATAAATGGAGACATCCAGTCTGTCTTATTTATCAGTCTAGCATAGGTCTCAAGGCTCTCTTCCACAAACAGGTGTAGAGCTCTTTGTTTGCTCTGATGGATTATACCTTTCCGTGCTTGAATTTAAATATAGCTTCAATAAGTTCTTTCTTAAAAATAAAAGAAAATCCCACCAAAAAACCAAAACCAACAAGGAAAGATAAACAGATTAACCGAACTATGGGAAATTTATGCTGGATGAGTATCTGTGACCCCTAAATACACCTGGGTAAATTATGTATCACGTACCAGGGATTATGTTGCAATGCATTAGAGCGCATAATTCCCCACACGACTAGCTTGCCCTTTATTGGGGTTTAATAGCTTTACTTTGGCTGCATGTCAGCCATCCTATCACTCATTTTCTTATCTGCTTATTTCCTTTTAATGTCTCGACCCGGGTTGTCTAATGGAACACATCGCTCTCACCACTCCTCAAAATATAAAGAGAAAAGTGATTGCTTAAATGTTTGGCCATTTTCTAGCTACCTCTCAGTGCCTGACTAAAAGATGCCAGCAGGAAACAACATTATCGCATTACATGGCTCAGCAGTTTCCTACTCACCCACACGCGGACCAGCCCCCTTGCCTCGCTGCACTGCATAGTCAGGCCAAAGCAATAGCAACTGCTGCAGCCAAGTGGGCTTCTGGCAGAGAGACCAAATGTACCAGGCTTGCACCTGTCACAGTGGACACCTTCCACATTAACCTGGAAGAGAGAGAGCATTTTTAAAAGGGGGAAAAAAAAATAAAATAAAATCAAGTTTTACTTCAAGGTAGCAAGAGAAAAAGAAAATCCTACTGTAATGATAATAACAGGGTGCAGCAAGAAATAATAATAAGCGTTAGGAAATATTCAAGGAACTCTCCAGCTTCTTATCACGTGTGTATGCAAACATATGTAATTAATGTAATTAAGGCATTTGCATTTGTATCCACTGAGTAGCTCTGAGCAATAGATGCTGGCTTCACACTGAAAGTTGTAAGCTCAGAAAAATTAAATGGCACTTTGGGCATGACATGCTCAATAACTGATTGATAAGATAAGAAAAATAAGCTGTTCTGAAATTGCCCATGTAAATCAAGCCTTCTGTTTAATAGGAATTAACATTGACATGTTCAGATATTTAAGGTACAGCATTAAATGTTCTTACTGAGAAATATATTTTAATGGAAATTCTGTAAAGAAAAGCTTTCCCCTCTCCTCATGATTGTTTTCTACATCATTGAACAGTATTAACAAGGCTGAAATGTTTCACTGTTGTAATGGCAATGCTTTTATTTTCATTTTTCAATTAGTCCAAATAAAAAGCTATTCCACATAGGGCAGATACACAATAATTTATGCAGAGCCTTTTAAAACCATTTTCATACTGAGACCAAGGTTCTAAAAAGAAAAAAAAAAAAATCCCCAGTGTGAAAGCACTGGTTGGCTTTTTCTCCCCACACATTTTTTGTTCTCTTGAGACTAGCATGAAGAAGCCAATCTTAAAAAAAAAAGAAACTTTCTAAAGCTTATACAAGAAATCAACATTATCCCTCAGTATTAACCAGTTTTAACCCTCATTTTCACGTGTAACTCTATCAACAAATGCACATACACTGTATTTAGCTTAGATTTTGCTGCTTTTTGTCAGGGCTGACAATCAGGCTCCTGAACCTTTGAGAGCTCATTTCTGCAGCTGTAACAGCTGGTTTAAATGGGAATGATTACCATTTTATATAAATCTAGTTTCTTCAATGTATGACTCTTTCAAAAAAGCTTACAAGGTTAACCAACCCTAGATGTAAATTAAACCTTAGATTAAAATTCTGGGAGAAAAAAAAGCTTACTTAATTCAGTACTATTTGTCCATTTTCTCTCATAAATGATGATTTTAACTTGCATTGAATTTTGTTTCATGTCAATTGCTCTTCCTTATCATTAATTATCATCTAAATATATACTTACATATTTTTCATTTGCACTCAGAGAAACATAGAAGCAACTGTATTGTAAGCCTTAAAAGAATCAACAAAGAAACACTTTTATTTTAAAATGCCATGGACCCCCACTCTTCCTACTTAGAGCTTACAAGAGCACTAAGTAAAGAAAAACGATTACCCAAAGAAGTTGTGGAGTCTCCCTTTCTGGAGATAGGAGTCTGGACACAACCCTGAGTCAGGTGCTAGAGGGGACCCTGCTTGAGCAGGGGAGTTGGACTAGGAGACCCTCAGTGATCCCTTCCAACATGACAAATTCTGTGATTCTGTGACATGCTGGACCTAATCCAGCAATGGGGCACCGAGATGGTTAGAGGGGCTGCTGCTTATCATGTATCAGGAGAGGGTGACAGAATTGAAATACTTCCAATTCTGCATTTCAGAGGCTGGCACAGGGCAAATAGCATTGAGTTTTATTCTGACAGTCCATGTGATCAATTCACTTCCGTTTTCTCATAGTATCATCATCAAATGAATCAGTACTTGTGAAATAGAACATGAAGCTTCCTGTTCAGATATACCAAAAATGGAAGGGTGGTCAAGCAGTTTACACAAAGAGGTTGTGACCTCTCTCCCCATCCTCGGAAATACTGCGTTATCAGTGTCTTTCAGACAAGGTGCTGAACTAGATGACCTCTATAGGTCACTTCCAACCTAATTTGTACTACAGTTCTGAGTCTCAAAACTCAGTATTAAGTGACTGTTGCCCATTTAACAAAAATAATTACCTGGTAATTCAATTATTTAAATTCATCCTTCCATTTTGCTATCTCTTTGTGTCAATACAGATCTAAAGAAAAAGAATTAATCTAAATCACAGAAAGAATCTCTAGGGGTCACTTCTAAAAAACTCCCCCAAGAAGCACCACTATCACCAATACTAGGTCATGCTACCCATGCCTCTTTCTAGCTAGTTCTTGAAATTCTCCTAGAATGGAGATTTCACATGTTTCTGGATGATGTGTACCACTGCTACATAACTCTGTTTTTTTTCCTAATGTCCAACCCAAAATTCCCAAGCTCCCTTTGGCAGCTGTCATCCTTTTTTACATCTTCTGTCATCATCAGAAAGGACTTGATTCCATCAACTACTCTTTGAAGTGGCTAATAGGTTGTAATTGCATTTAGTCTTATCAGCCTCCTTTTTTCAGACTAAGAGAGTCCAGTCCTCTCAGTACATCCCCACAGATATCTGCTGTGAGACTCCTCTCCAGACACTCTCTAATTTCTCAACAATCCTTTCTAATCAAGTTCTAAAACTGGACACCAAATTCCGAGTGCAGTCTTACCAGCACTGACTACAATAAGAGTAGAGCAGTGAGTAGATAAAACCTTTCCCCTGCTTGCAATGCTCTTTGTGATGTCCTACCTTGAAGCTGCATGGATCACTGTGCTCACAGCATCCAGATCAGTGGGCAGTTTGCCTTATTTACCACGAGAGTACATGGTTGGTTTATACTGTATTTTCCACAATATAAGTGGATTGCCACCCAGGTTTCTTCCTCCAAATTCTACTGATTCTTGAGGTCGTTCCACTCCAATTAATGACTTTTCTATTTTTTCCACTCATCAAGCTTTACAAGAACACTCTAGACAGTAATTCTACTGTTCAGCATGTCAACCTCAACCTCCTCCAGATCAGCAGTATTTTCAAAATGCACTGATCATGAATTCTGTCATCTGTGTTGCTAATGAAGGTATTGACTCTGGGATACTCTGCTTCCTGGTTACCAACTGCATATCAAACCAACAATTACTGCCCTACATGCTCAGCAATCCAGTCAACTACCAAACAAACTAAGTGTGCTGTTCTTCCAAGCACAATTCCAAAAAAGAATGTTGCAGATGATGATGCCAAAAGTCTTTGCTTTAGTGATCCTGAATTAGATAAAGCCTACTCAGAACAGATACTATTGTAGCAAATTCTACTTATGAAATGATGAATATTGACTCAATGTACTTTGAATTAGCACTGTGGCATACTGTGATTGCTGATACATTTGTTTTTATTATGTCCAGAACCTGAAAAAGAATTGTATTATGGGGATGAACTGGCAGGAGTCCCATAAGAACATAAAGAAATAAAAACTTGGGGAAAAATGAGGGTGCTAAGTATCCTCTTAAGAGGATGCTATCCTGGCAAGTGTCACTATACGAAAAAGCAACTGACAAGAACTTAAATCTTTCTTTATGTTGTACTCCTCCCACATCAGTTCACAAATGCACTATGAAAACCAAGGGGATTGTTCTGCATATATTATTTGAACAAGGGCAAGTGCCAATGAAATCTGAAATAAACTTCTCAGCAGTTATAAGATCAGTTTACAGCCTTCATTGTCCTACCTTGCAGCTGCATTGGCCAGAATCATCAATGCATGAGCACTTCCCCTCTGTATCACAGCTCTGTGGATCTGTCCCAGCCAGGAAGCACTGACAAGCGACACAGTGTGGATAATTCCAGTAGCCAGACCTGCACTCAGTGCATTTTTCCCCAGAGAATTCAGGGCGGCAGAAGCAACAGCCTGTGTTTAAGTCACACTGAGAACTTAGGGCTCCAACGAGGCTGCACTCACAGGGCTAAAAAGGAGAGAAACAAGGCAGTTGTAACTGTGCTTCTGGAAAAAAACCCCAAACCCAAAACCCAACCAAAAAGCAATTCACCTCTTCTAAGTTTCTACAAATATAGCAGTGAATTTCCACCGTCTAAAAATAACAATTTAAATTATAAGGCCAGTAATTTATTTTTATCCCACACAGGTCAAGCATTTACACTAAATACATTTACAGCACTGGTAGGATTTTTTTGATAGATATTACTTATCACTGATAAGTTAGGCATTGAAAACAAACCCAAAAGGATCAAGGACACTGGAATACTTTGTGGACAAAATTAACTCAGAAACTACAGGAACTCTCTAAGAAGTGCTTTGTATGTAAATTCTCTGCAGGCATGTTCAGAACACTTTCCTAAAATTGGAATTGCTCAGGAGCAATCAGTTCAGTGGTTCCAGAGGAATCTAGTTCAATGTCTATTACTCATCTATCAGACAGGTAACTATCCTCTTTGGACAAACAAGACTCCTAGATGACAGTAATTTACACAGTAAGAGCTAGAGATTTAGTCATGTGATATATTTGGAAGTAAACTTGCTCCCAGAATAAGACTTGTACAGGCAAGTGAGGATAGAAATAAGTGATTTTCCTGGGTGTCTAGATATTGGAAACAAAAGTAGCAGGGAAAACTGCAGTCTTCCAAAGAACAGAAGAATCCCTCAATGCTATAACTGTGGTAGCACAGCACAGTTAATACAAAACATTGGCTGTAATCACTGGTGTGACCAGAATATCATATGGAGAAGTTCAGCTTACAGAAAAAATACCCAGTGCCAGCAGTACAGGTTACCACAGTAACTGACATGGATAGACATGCTAAAATTACAGACATAAAGCTGAAAAAGAGAGGAAGAAAATGTGGATTCAGTTTCTAAGCAAAACTGTTTATTACATGACTACTTAGAGCACCTTTCCTCTGATCTGAAGACACCATTTGTAAAAAAGGTGAATATATATAGGAAACACACAGATGCAATCTTTACTGAATGCCAGAGAAACTATTTAATCACTGGGTAAATATTAGCCTGCAAGAGGACTATCTAACCTAAAAAACAAAACTTTCTGACAGAAAGAACTTTATTTTACAAGACACACTTGGACACAAAGCTGAGAAAGCAAATTGTTCACCATTCTCTGAAATAGTTTGGTGTGCAATATCAAAACCTAATTTACAATCAGATGCTGTGTTTGGTTTACACAGTTTACTGCAATGCTCTCTATCCCAGATTTACAAGAGCCTCAGAAATTTTCTATAAAGACAGTAAAGCAGGAGATTCACATCTCACTTTGCAGAAATTAGTTGCAACATACTGAAAGAGATGTGGGCTGATAGATCATCATTAATTTAGATGGTGCCATGGAACTGTCAAACTAATGTGCTCACATAAAAGACAATCAGAGAATATACTCCAGAGCTCAAACCGAGGTCTTCAACCTCATTAGGCTCGTTTCAGAAGCCAAGAGTCTATATCACAGCAGCACCACAGAGATTTCACAGGAGTTTTTCATACATACAAAATAGAAATCATTCTTGTCAATTGCTTGCCAGCCTGAGCTACGTGACTAACAGCCTTTTAAGAACAAGTATTAATGGTGTATGACTATATTCCAAAAAGATATAGTTTTCTGGAGTAATTGTAGCAGTACTATTAAATCCCTTATCATCAATGAGCACAGCAGGGAAGAAGAAGGTATTTGAAGTTTGCATGATGTCCACGGTCACCAGTTTTCAACCTTAACTGAATATTTTGCCCCTCAACTCAGGGTCATTAACAAGAGCTTTCATGGCCTCCTCAACATTCTATCAATGTTTTCCTATTTCTTCTCCCTTCTCATCAGGTATTTTAACTCTGTGTCAAATATTGGAATAAGAATGATTTAAAGGCTAATGATTAGATTTATTTCCCCTTTAAGAACAGGGGAATAAAGTGCAATTTACAACTAAGGTGGATGTTTCTTTTCCTTTCTCCTTGCTGTCTTTTATGCAAAAATTGAAGCAAACTCTGAGTAAAAACTCCCAGTGGTGTCACCATTAAGGCCAATGTAAATTTGTTCCCCAAAGGCACTCCTGATTACCTGTAAATACACATCTACATACATCATTCAATATTGTGGTAATCTCCTCAATCACATAAAACACAGCTATAACAAAATAAAATCAGGCTCAAGAGGGACACTGACTCAGTGTAACAGCCGAATCAACAGGGTATTTGGTGCTACAGGCTGCATACCTGAGATAGAGGATCTGTAGTGCAGTAACAGTAACAGGTTGCCAACATTTACACCACAGTCTTGCACCAAAACTTGCAACATGGAGACAAACCATCATTTTATGAACCAAAAACTGCATTCCAGTGTAACGCAGCGAAAATAAATTACTGTGAAAGAGGTAACGCACATAGAGAAAATAGAAATCCACTCACCTTGCAGCCACTGACAATGTTATGGCCCCAGTGATTTGGTGCACATTTGTCACACATCTCTCCAACAGTATTGGGAGGACAGATACAGCGTCCGCTCACGGGATCGCAGTTATTGCCAAAACGTGAACACTCACAGGCTTCATGGGAGACAGACAAAAATAAAGCAGAATAAAAGTTATCCCTTTGTGTCACACCTGGAGGGCAGACCCTAATGGGATTAGGATCGTTCCTTTACTATACAGTGAACTCTCAGTTATCTGCGGGCACAGTGGGGTAGAAAAGGTCCGGAAAGCCCCGAGAAATCAAAACCAGTAGCAGTGAAACACAAGTTAACTGTGGTTGAGGTAGCTGCAATGAGAACAGAATGGGAAAAATAAAGGCACCAACTGCAGAAGTGCAGAGACTGCGATGGTGCACTCTTGTGACATAACTGCAGGAGTGCTGCTATACAATTTCTGGGCCCATGCTGTCTCCTCTAAGAAGGCACCTGAGGGCATCTGAGCCATCTATGCAGGGAACTTTCAGCCTATTTAACCTCCTATACCAATTTGAGAAATATCTTCTGAAATTTCTGCTGCTCTAAAGAGACTTTCCTTAAAGGGCAAAAAAGGTGTTTAAGTTCCTTTTTCCCTTTCTCTTCCTTCTTTTTCTGCTTACTTATCTTCTGCCTTGGGAGGACATCAACAAACTGATGTTTCTTCTGCATGGGAAACTGGTATTCTTTGCAGATTATACTAAATTAAAAATACTTCAGGTTTGGAAGTGCTTCCAGAAATGGTCCTTGCTCTTATTATTATTAGGATTATTAAGTGAACAACTCATTGGTGACAAATACAGATTCAAGGTACCTAAGTGATAAGTAGTTATGGGGCACAAGACACACAAGTGATTGAAAAAGCAGAACTAGTGTGTAGTTGTTTTCACACCCATCATCCACATAACCCATGAGGTCAGAGAAAAAGCATTGTAAGCAAACTGACTCTCTGCATGAGAACCTCTTCCGTTGTCTAAAGGGCAACGTAACTTGGTTACTGAGGGTTTCATTTATGGTCTTTGCCTTTACTGTGGAATAATTCAACTCAGATTGAAACTGGAAAACAAGGGATGTGCAAAGATAGAACTCCTATCTATACGATAAATAAGAAGTGATCTTTATTTTTCCCCACCAATGCCTTCAAGATAAGGTAATTGATGCAAAGAAGATAGCAGGTTTTGCCTCCATCTTGCCAGGAACACAAAGTGTTGCATGCTATTTAAAATATTTTTCACTGTATTCACACTGTGGCTTGAAATTTCAGAATACATCTCATTGGGAGACTGAGGTTTTCAGATGTGATAGCTCATCTATGGGCTTCCAGGTCTTATGCAAAATTGGCAAAAAAGGAATGCAGGGGACGGAGATACTCAAATGTTTTTCTTATTTGTACTTATATAATTATTTTTTCAAAATAACTGGAAAAAATACAACACAATTGTTGCAAGTAATAATGAAATAGAAATCTCTTTTGTATCTTTGCTGCTAGAATGTCAACACTGACAATCTTTTCAGGGTTTTTTTAGGCTTTATGGATTTATATTGCACAAGAAAAAATCAAATTATATTTCTTTTGGATAAATGCTAGATAAAAGAGGTCCAAAATTTTATTTGATATTTAACTGTCACAATAGAATTAATTTTTCTGTACTTTTCCTTCCAGCATGATTTGATATACTTATATTAAATTTCTGATTTTCTTTGTGATTCATAATTTAATTCTTATTTTTTGTCATTTGAAGGAATACATAAGGAGCCTACAAAAAATAATTGTGGAAAAAACAGCACATTGAAAACAGAATTCCTCTCCACCTGTTCTATTAACTTTGGAACTTCCAAAATTCTGTTTTTTTATAGCTGCTGCTGTTGCTTGACCACAGGCTGATACATTAGTATTTAAAATATTACTTGGATCTACAGTATTTTACCATTTCATCACTGTTTCGTAAACTCTGTCACTTCAAAGTTTGCCAAGAGAGCAATTAAAATTTTAATATGCAATTTCATTAATAACCCTCTCATTTTCCTTCCCTAACTGTAGTTATCAACATTTTGCTGTGTTTCACCATAGTGATGTGCTTTTAACCTGTGGAATGCTAGAATAAGATGCTAATCATAAACAGTAGAATTTTTTGCCTTTCATCTAATTGCTAAAAGCTTTAGGACTGCAGTTATCATTTGCATTTTATTTCAAGCTCTCTCACCAGTGAGCCTGGGAACCAATCTCTCCCTTTTCCAAGGTGCCAATGTATCTGGACTTTTCAAACCTGTGTTTTTGAACCCTTCATTGCTGTGTGAGACAACACCATAGAACCACATTTTCAAACATAATCTATAACCCAGCCTATTTCAAGCTTTATCCACACTACAGGTAAAACTGAATTTTGCTGCACAAATGTGGGTCTCGAGGCCTTGATTAAAAAAAGGAGTAAGGAAAAACAGAGACCTAAGCTTGCTCCTTGTGCTGCCATTCTGAATAGGAAAGGATGAAGAACAGATTAACAGACATTGTGATTTCTGCTTCTGGAAAGGATATGTTTTATGCTTGAAGAATAATAACAACATTCTGGCATCCCAGCAGTCAGTCACACTAGACAACTACCTATGTGTCCTGTGATCACACCTAATAGAGTCTCTGAGACTTGAAAAACACAATTCTATCAGGAAAGATGGATATTTCTCTGTGAAGAAATCTATTGATTGGGCTCTTTTTGATATAGCAGTCTGCACTACTTCAAGGATAGGAAGCATTCATTTCAGTGTTTGGCCTAATTTCCAAAATGACAGAAATAAAAGTAAAGAGGCAGCTGGATATAATTATGTCTAATGTTAGATTTTCAGCATCTAGAAAAGGAGACTTTTCATGTGTTTACACAAAGGATATAGTAGATAGTTTTACTTAAAGATCTTTTTGTACACAAAAAGTACAAGTAAGAAACTAAATATTACTGTACAGGAAAGGATTGTGGTAACGAAAGAGGATCAACCATATAAGAACAATGAAAAGGTTTGGGATAAAGTAGAAGCAAAGGGAGTTTGTGGTTTTTTTTGTTTTCCATTTACACCCCTACAAGTTGATGTAATTTGGCAAAAATTTTAATCAGGTTTCTATGATACTCTAAATTATAGGAACTTCATGCAATTTTTTGGCAGACACTACACAGAGTAAATGATATTCCAGTTCCTTTTAAATGTAGTAGATTAGCCATAAACAGCCCATAAAAAAGCAGAAATTGCTTAGGTCTTTCATTCTTGCCAACCACCACCCTTGTCAAGTGAATGATGTGCAAGGCTATCTATTTTTTCTGTCAGGAAAAATTTGTTAGAGAATCCAAAATTAGTCAAACTGGGATCTTAGTAATAAATAAATAAATAAACAAACAAATCAATCTGCACTTGGGTGTACATACGAGTACAGCCTCCTTCCTCAAAGTTGTAGAACCCGTGTGCACAGCGGTCACACTTCTTTCCCGTCACTCCAGGCTGGCAATAGCACTGTCCATCTGCATCGCAATCGAAGGACTTGGAACCAAAAGAGTTGCAGTTGCAGGGAACACATCCTCTGGAAGACTGTAAGCCAAATGTTCCAGGCTGCCACAGAGTGAAGAAGAGCAGTTAGTACATGGAATGATTACCAGGAGGAGAAAAGAGGAAAAGCTGAGTGTACAGACATCAAAGCTGCTCTTTCCTCTTCATCACTGAAGTACTGCTTTTAAAGGGTTAAATTGTAGTGGCAAAACCCTGGAGCAAGGACACTAAATGCCCTACACTGCTGAGAAAGAATAAAGATTTCAGAACGTTACCTGATGCTATAATGAATGTTCTGCAATGTAACACATTTCTTATGAAGCACAATTCTCACTCCAAATGGAAGGTATGTCAGCATAAAATACATACCTCATCTCTGTTGGCAAGGCTATGTCAGGCAGAGATTTTTGCTAAGAGAGTGAATTCAAATTCTTAGCTATGAATGGAGATTGATTCAACTGGAAAGCCTCTGAACAACTAGATTTTATCTCCCCTGAGTAAAGGTAATATCTGTATAAAGTAACTTAAGGGCAATTCTTTAGAATGATATATAGGAATAATTCCAGAAGAACATAGAGATAGTGTATTTATGTACAATACCAAGAAACAATGGGGATTTTTTTTTAAGATTAAAAACTCTGTCTTTGGATTAGACCCCTGTTTCTCTTCTATTTTCTTCCTTTTTTTTATTTTTTTGCAGTGATCAATATGAAGTTTCTACAGAACCAGAGTAGATGTTATCAACTATAGTAAGAAATTTCCTCCTTAACTTCACTAGTGGAGTGCAAAAAGTAAAGAAGGGAAGAAATACACTAATTTGTATATTGTGATATGGAGTTCTGCGCAAAGCTTTCAACCAAAAGACCTCATGAGTTTCACTGCACCAACCAACAGAGGCTCCTTGGAACAAGCCATACTTGGTATTCAAATGACAAATTCAGTCTTGAGCTAGAGTGCTTTAAAATGGGAGTACCTCTCCACCTGTTTTTCAGGCATGATGATTTTCAGTGAGTTATGAAATCCAAATCATATTAATAAATTCACTTGACATTGATTCTACAACATTAATAATAAAATCCATCAGTGAGTTTGATAGAAAGACAGAAAGTTAAAAATGAGATATTAAAAAGATCACTGCTAATGAATATAAATGGAACAAAATGAAAAATATTTACTTTATAATGTCCTACTTTGTGATCCAGGCACAAGGTGTTAGATTTTTACCTACTATAAATCAGTAGATCTTCAAATCAATGGACCTGTGCTGGTTTTGACTATGGCAATGACTGTCCCTCTGTACTAAGCACTAGTGCTGTGTCCAGTTCTGGGCCACTTGCAAGAAAAAAGACACTGGAGTGTTGGAGCATGTCCAGAGAAGGGCAATGGAGCTGATGAAGGGTCTGGAGCACAAGTCCTATGAGAAACAGCTGAGGTAGCTGGGGGTATTTAGCCTGGAGGACGCTCAGAGGGAAACTTTTCTCACTACAATTCCTTGAAAGGAGGTTGCAGCCAAGTGAAATTTGGCCTCTGCTTCCAGGGAACCAGCAACAGGACAAGAGGACATAGCCTCAGGCTATTCATGTTGGACAAAAGGAATAACTCCTTTACTGAAATAATTTCTTTACTGAAAGGGTGTTCAGCCATTGGAGCAGAATGCCCAGGGCAGTGGTGAAGTGATTCAAGACTTCACCATGGCACTTAGTACTGTGGTCTGGTTGACAAAGTGGTGATCAGTCAAAGGTTGGACTCAATAAACTGAGAGGTCCTTCTCAACCTTTATGGTTCTATGAATACTGTTTCGTATAGATTTGTTCCGCGGTAGAACCCCTAACTAATCTCTTCTATTGAGAAATTCTCTGAAACTTCAGAAGCTCTCCATGGAAAAGTCCTGAAATCTGATCTCTGAGGTTAATACAGAGTTCCCCACTCACACAGAGAATCTGCTGATTGGTGTCAGAATACAGGATCACATCTATGGTCTGAATTTGGCCTGAAAAATCATACGCACCTAAGCAAAAACTTGATTATACATGTAATAAAGAATTACGCTGATTTTAATTTCCAAACTCTATATTGAAATGTTTTGCAAATTTCTTACTTCTGCCTGACAAAACATGGCGTACCAGAGAGAAAGAGATAGTCAAACATTTAATCAAACGCAAGGTTCAATAAGATACTTGACTATCTCTAAAGATTTCTTTTACACAGGAAGAAACAGAAATGTGAGTACACACAAACTCAGGATAGACATTCAGATTAAAGCAGAACAATGCACAGCATGCATCTCAGTTCTCAATATAAAGTTTGCTAGGATCTAATAAATTCTGTTTATATGGGTAACCGGCAGAAAAAGTCTGATACCAGGACTCCACACTGTGTTTAGTTGGAAAAGACTACCACCATGCTGGGTTGCATTCTGTGAGGAGGGTTGCACACAAAGACATTTTGGTCAGGCGGGTAAACTTTAACCTCAAATTAAAGTTCTCAGCAAAGTTTGCTTACACACAGAAATCCTAAGAACCACAATTACTGAACAAGAGATAAGATCCTAGATTACAATTAGGAAATACACCTAATTTTTCTGTATGTATAATTATATCATGCCTCCATCAGCGTATTGAGTGGGCAACAGTAACCTAACACATATTTAATTGAAAAAAACCTCATTTCTACAAGGAAGTCTATACGAACAAATATAGCATGGGTCCCAGAGTTTAGCTGAGGCCAAAAAACACTGCCAGGCATTTTTCAAACATGGTGTGATAAGTGCAGAGGTTTTGAGTTGCAGGAAGAGCAAAGAGCATTCCTAAGATACTGCTCTGTTAGAACTAGTTGTATCATAATTACTTAATTTTAAGAAATAAGTTGCTTTGTTGGTTTGCGATAAGGAACGAACACTCCTATCATTTTGAGTGTTACATTCACAAAACTGGCACTGCACAGAGTTAAAATTGGCTCAGATAACTGGTCATATTCGGTAATGAGAACTTTTAACACCAGTTACGTTCAATATTTTAAAATCAGATCTTAACTCTTTGCCTCTGGGGCTGATCCTTCTTGCAACCTCCTTAAGCTATTGATTCTTGAATTGTTAGAAAAGGAAGTCTTATGCTGCAGAGCCCAAGAAAATCCCACTGATTCCATTAATTTATGTACATCTCTCATACATTTTGTGCATACTGCTGTTGATGGTGCTGTTTTGGGACTTAGTCTGGTATTTGATTTCTCGCTGATATCACCACTTGCATGATAAAGCCCTTAGGATAGGGGAAGCGTCCTAAAACGCTGCTTATCATCTGAGCCTGTCTGTTTCTTGAGGATTTCTTACGTTGTAACACGAGTATTAAAAACCGAAAACCCAAGCAATCTGTGTGAGCTCCAAACACAAGCAAACAGGAGACTTCAGCCCATGCAAAGCAGAGTTTCTCATTACCAGAGCTGCAGGCCGGTAAGCACCTCGTGGGCACCCACTGGCACTGCTGGTGCCCCACCTCCGGGGAGGTACTCGAATCTGCTGACTGCTTCCTGCATTTTCTTGCAATTTAGGCACCTGTCTGCTGATTTCACAGTGTCTGCCCATGAATCCTGATTTGCAGATACATCTTCCCAACATATCACACTGCAGTGACACAGATCCTAAAGCACTGCAGCCACAGGGTATACAAAACAGCTTTCCTGGGGCCCAGAAGTAGTTGGGCTTTAAGAATAAAAAGTAAACACTGTTAAAAAGTGAAGATAAGAAAACTACACCACATAAAAGAGTACAGAAATAAAGACAGAAGTAAACACTGAAGTAAACAAAGATTAATTCCAATTAACCACTGTATTAATGAGCTTCAGATATTTACTGGATACCTTATGCAATCTGCAAATTCCACTTATAACAGCAATTTTTATTTGAACAGACTCTTTAAATACTGTTGAAAATGGAGTGTGAGCAAACCACTTCAGAAATTACATAATTTCAAAGGGTGAAAATGATTCTTTTGATTTCTGCAGAATTATTTATGTGCTTTAAATTACACACAGGTGGAGGTGTTCTGAGGACATAGGCCTAACTCACAAGTCCTTATGATGAACTAGAGAAATGTGCAGCCAGCTAAAGCATATTCCTTAGCTGCCTGAAGACAACTCTGTGAAAGTTTATGAAGCAATATTTCTCTGCAGTGATTTATGAGACAGGAAAACAATGTCAAAGCAAAAAATACTTTCACCAAAAAATAATACATTGTTTGGACAACACAAGAAGAAACGTTAAGAAAAAAAGCATAAAGACAGAATATTCCAGCAGAACTAAACTAGCACCCTGCTTTTTTAAAAAAATAAACATCAGATGCTATCAGACATTTTGTAGCTTTCTTCATAGAGGGATTATCTCCCAAAGCTACAATATTTTAAACTAATTTTTTTATATCAAACATTCGAAATATAAAGTATATATACTACTGATACAAATGTACCTATAACAGTGAGGCTAAAATTGCATTCATTGCATATAAATGCTATTTCTTGTGTTCTGTTCTAGAAAAAAATTAGAAAACATTTAAAACCCAATTATTTTACCTCTCTCTACATAAGGACAATCTATGTATCCTCTTTAAGTGGAAAACAAACCACAGAAAAAAGCCTGTCCAGAACCAAATGATAATTAGTTCTGATGAACAGTGAAGAAAGCTGAAAGGAAACCCCATTTCTGGTCACTCACCTTGCAGATGTCACAGCGGCGCCCAATGACATTGGCTTTACACGCACACTGGCCCGTCCGAGAGTCACAGATCTCTGAGAAGGAGCCATTCATGTGACAGTGACAGGCTGCAGAGGAAGATGAAGGAGATGTCAGTGTGTCCCCTGAAGCTAAATCTAATAGGCAAATGTTTGCAGTGCAGCTTTTGCTACTCTGAGAAACATCCAGTCTGGATTAAGCAGGAAGGTGTTGCCCCCTTACACTGACATGTTAAACTGCCCACATTATTGCAGAATTTTTCTCCAAATTACTTGAGTCAGAATTTTGCCTCAAGTTCATTAACAGCTTGTTTTAGATGCTCTTCTCAGATCAAAGCAGGATGTGGAGGGCCGATTACTAAGTAAGTGCCCAGAGACTTGGAGTGGGGCAGGGCAGTGCTGAGAGAAAAATACAAAAAGGGTACAGACTCTTACACAGGGTGTGCACAGGATGTACTTCCAGCCAGTGAGAGTGTTACTGCTCCATGTGCTGATTTTGCTGTCATGGAGTTCGCTCCCTGTTCATGTAGTCATCAGGGAATGTTAACTGAAAACCCAGTACAAGGTTGACACTATACAGGGGCAGTAATGCTCTCATGCCCCAGGCTGCACTGAAAAACATACCAAGCATTATCTGCTACCTCCAGGATTATCTGACTCTCCAGGATTTCTGTCTCATCAACAGCATCACAGTTCCCAGAGGAACCCAACTAATTAACCTAACTCATCACAGCGCTCTTCTGAAGATTTAAAAAGGCAGTGAAAATGCTGTTTCTTGAGGAAAACAACAATGCTTCTGGCTCTTAAATTCTTATGGTTTAGAAGACAAATTTTGAGGAAGATGTCTATCACCTTTTATGTTCTTCAACCATAAGAACCTTTGAGTTCTTCCATTCTTTTGGAATGCAGAGATTTGGGAAAAAACCCTTGCAGTAGAAAACAGGGATGCGATTGCTGTCACAACAACTACAAACATGCAGTTGCTAATTCCATCAGCATGAGCTTGTTCCTGCACATCGTATTTTTTTCCCCATCATAGGGGAATGAATCCACATCTCTATACTTATTATCAATCTACTCTCCAAACTTGGGCTCCAGTCCATATTTTGCCTTCCTGAAGTGCCCTATCTGCATGTGTTGCTTTTTCTTTTCTCAACCTGACGCCTTCATTTTAAGAAGCACTTAAGAGTCCCAGCAGTGAACACATGGCAGTCGCATACTTGCATGTCAGAAGGTGCTATGCGAGACAAGGCAGTTATATTTTTCCTATATATAGATTATTACAACAAGACCTTCCTCACTACTTCATTGGACTTGCTAATTTACAATTTCAAATTGTAGATTGAAACGATTGGTGTGGGAGTTTTCTCCCTTCTTTTGAGCTATTCTGCAGAAGTTGTCTCTTAATAAAAGCAACTTTATTACTTGCCATTCTATTAATGGCATTGTTTCTCAAATGTTTGCAAAAATTCTGGAATAAGTAACAAAAATGTGCTGGTTCTGCTGTTCATACCAGTCATGTAACACCTTCAGAGATTTTGATCTCCTTCTGCTTTACAATATATTTTTTAAAAGTAAAAATTAAAAGACACTTCTGATGTAATTAACATTGCTTATCTTTTTGTTTCAGTTTTCAATACTACACAAATTTATAATTTACCTCTTTTGTCCTGTATACAGCCCTTTTTACCCTTATATTCATGTTTTAAAACTGTTGACACTCCAAATCATAAATGGTGATAAGTATCACATACATATATATTTTGAGCATATATTTCATTAAATTAGTCAATGGGGAAAGAAGATGCTAAACCTCAAATTCAACAAACTGGAATCCTCAATGCAAATTAAATGTGTTTCACCAATCATTTCATACAGACCTCAAAACCCAAGTTCAGTCTGATTTGAATTGTTTTGCTTATCAGGCATATGAAAACACAAGAATCAAAAAGAAAACGTACACTGATTTTATAAACACATGAGTTTGTCCTATTTATATTACAGCAAGCAGCACTCCATGGTGTCTTAACTCAGTCACAGATGACTGAGTGCAATGCAGTAGTAAGGTATATGGTATTTTGAATATGAGGACTTAGATTGTTTTTCTTGGCTCTTGCAGTATGCACATAGAGAAGAAACATACAATCAGGGCTGTAATAAACTGTTATTCAATCTGATAAATTACATTTATCTCACATAGAGCCTTCCCATTCATTCACCTCTACTGGGAAAATTAGGTCTTGTCCAAACCTTCAAATGGTTGTTATAGTATAATACAGTCTGGAGAAATTTGTCTTACTTTCTTCCCAAACAGCACTGGTCAAGACCTTTCATTCTCTTTAGATTTCTATAAATATTTATGAGCTTGTATTTATGACCAAGCTACACACTTGTTCTCCTATAACAAGAGTACCTATACCTCGGAACATAGGCAGACTTGATTATTTGCTTTAATTCATCTTGTGACGCTGAGCTCTATTACCATCAGCTCAACCTCCAGGTATTTGCTTCAGCACACTGTGCTGTTGCACTCTCAAAAAACAACCTACTAGAATCAAATCAAATAAGCTTAGGACATTTGCTCATCGTTGTTAGATTTATGGTTTTGTATTGATATACCAAAAAATTCAGAGATGCTATGATGATATAAAGCTGTACTGTCATTTGAAACAGTTAACGCACACAACAGCACTGTACTGAGAAAAAGCAAGAAACCTTTCAAACAATAATTTGAAAGAAAATTCATGCTTTGCAATATACTTGGATTTGGTATTTTAATAAGGAACAAAATTGAAAACAACAAAGTAAAAGCATAGTCCCTCTGATATTGCTGCTGCAGGGCAAACTTCATGGAAATCTGCAAAGGAAATAAAAAATCAAATGCAAAGAAGAAAATCCACATGAAAGGCAAAGGTTAGATGAATACAAGGTAACTGCAAGTACAAGGATATGAATACATTAGGGGGCTCTCCTTGTCAATGATACTAACAACAAAAGCAAAGCTTGTAATTCAACATTAAACACTTAATTTTTTTAAAAAATTTGTATGTTTTCCAAACTCTCCTTTTATAAAATCTCTTTCTCATGGATCTGTCACTACTGTGGAAATGGTCAAAGCACCAGTCCTATTGATGACTCAAGAATGGTGACAAGCTACTGGAAGCTGTAATTTTTGAAATACACTTCTTAAATCACTTTGCACACCTAACATTGTAACCTCTTCGACGTCATTCATCACGACCTGTTAACTTATGGAGAGAATATCTAGGATTGCCCAACTTTTTTCTGGCATTGTCTAAAGAAGGTACAGAAAATATTTACAGAGGTATGTCTTCTGGGTTATCTATAACTTTGTGTACATCAGTATTTATTGCCCTTAGCTGAGAAACTTGGTGAAGTTCTGCATCTTATTAGCTCCCACACACTCTCTGGAGCTCCAACACAACCTAAGATTTTCAGTTTTAGACTGCAAGTTGCTAACATGGCAAGTCTTGGAAATGGATGCCAGTGCCTCAGACTTCTCTGCTCACCACACATATGCTCCCCATGTTCCTGCACACAGAGCAGTAAGTTAATGCCACAATGCTTTTACTTGCATAATTCTATCAAGCTATAACATTTTTATACTCAGTGGGGTTACTCTTGTGTTCATTACAATGGACCAAACAGGCATAAATCCTTGTGACAGTGAAATAAAATTCTCAGCTCTTTCAGAACAGTTTGTAACTTGTTTTATTCCACTTTTCAGAATGTGAAGGAAGAGTACATGAAGAACGTTTTTAAATTAAAAGCACTTGTTCTGCATTCTGAATTGTGCTAGCAACAGCTAAGAGAGAGTCACTGCCTCCTACAGAAAGAAAAGCTCCTGTTCCTCCCAAATCTTTCATCTCCATTGCAGAATTTTTTCTAATCACTATGGGGAAGGATGTACTGGGGCTGGTAGTTGAATAACATGTCCCTGCTCAGCTGAGAATTGGTAGATTGCTGCAGTTCCAGGTATCTTCCTCCAGAGCACTTTAGAAAAATTGTCTGGAGATTTTAGGGTCGGATTGGTAGGTCAGAGAATCTTGACCCGCAAGCAGCAGCACCTCCCAACTCTTACTGAGGTTATATAGGGGTGAAACAAGTTACAAATGCTGCCAGAGCTGATCCTGAAACTGAAACATCACTCTCTCCTTTCAATCTCACAGGTGAACAGGATTTTTCTGGGTAGCTTATAGCATTTTTAGTGAATATTTTTCATTTATTTGTATTTATTTTTGTAGATCTGACATTTAGAATAACCTTTTGCTCATTTAGTATAACCTTTTGCACCCATACAATGTTCCATTATTGTTTTCCATGTCTGCTTCAAACAGAGCTTTTTAATAAGTTCTATTTTCTATTTATTTTAAAGCCTCCCTTTCCAGGTGCAGATGCACAGTATCATTATTAGAGCTGTATCATTCTCTTGCTCATACATACAGAGGCACAGTCTTCCTCTCAGGAACAAAGATATAGGATAGATCAATACTGTCAGGAGCTGTAAAAGTTCGTGACTTACGTTGACAGTTCCTTGCATGAAGAGCATCGCCAAAATATCCATCAGCACACCTCTCACAATATTGGCCTGTTGTACCTGGCTTACATATCAGACAAGCACCAGACAAGCTGTCACAGCTGCCAGGAACGGAGAAGTCAAGGTTGTCATTACACTGGCATGGCTGGCAAGATCCTCCTGGTATTAGAGGCTGTCCGAAATAGCCTTCTGCACACCTATGGTAAAAGACATCACCAGTTAGGACCCTTAAATAATCCTCTCATTAGAAATATTTATCTCTGTAGCCTGCCTAATCACCAGAAATTATTTGATCTTCTCTCAAGTGTGTCTGAAGCATCTTCTTTTTCTCTCTCTCTTTCTCTTTTTAACAACACTGTAGATACAGTACCAGCTGAAATCCTGCCAGTTCTGCTAGTAATTAGACTTCAGTGGGAGAAAAATCTTGTCACTGGCACTGAAGGTGAGACAAAGCATAGCAAAGAAATCTTAGCAGCACTCTGAGGAAAGGGGGTTGGACTAGATGACCTTGAAAGGTCCTTCTAATCCAAACTATTCTATGACTCTATGTTAAATATACTTTGTATTTCAACACTTTATGTACAGATGTTCTGCACTCAATCACCAGCAAGCCTGATGATTTTTTTTCCCTCTACCTTAAAAACTTTAGTTTAGAAAAACACCTTTAGAATGTAATACAGACATAAATTTGTTTACCTAACAAAATCCATCCCCTGACTTAGACTTCCCCTAATCTGCATGGTCAGATTTGCTTCATTAATGGATTTATAATCTCTGTGTATGGACAGGTAACAAAAAGATTGCTCATTAGTACAGGAACTATGTTGTTGTGTACTATACCTTTCATATTTTAAGAGAATTGCTTGAGAATATCACATCCTTTTCCACCTAGCCCCTCTGCAATTTTCTGTGAGTACCCTGTAAAGCAGGTTAGTGAATATGACCTAACATGAATCTGTACTTAAAGCAAATTTTTACTCAACTCATGGCTTGTTTCCTATTCATATTCTGTTCTGCTTTCCCCTTCTATTATATTTGCTCACACTTCATAGTAAGAGCAACTTGTAGATATCAAAGAAAAAGAAAAATTGCACAGTTCTGGCTAATGAATTTATTCATGCTCATCTCAGATGAGCTCCAATTAGTATAAGGAAAACAGAAAGTACATAAAGCATATTGCACAAAATAATTTTTCCTATTATTCTAAAGCCAGTTGGAATGCAGTTTTCTTTACACAGATATCCTCTCTACTTTGTAGAAGTGTTGGATAGCATGGTTGAGGAAAGATTTTATGTATCATCCTAATACATGAATGCAGAGCTCCACTATGCTGTCACCCTTGTGTGTGTCAAGTTCATCCTTTTCCTTGCTTCCAAAGTATCTCATAAAAAGCATTTAATTGGATCCTAAGCAAAGCTGTCTAGACATGTACTAAATATTATTCAATATGATCAGCAAAGATCACAAAGATTATAAGAACTGGATAACTGAGACCAGTGAGGAAAAGATAGTGGGAATTAATTGAGCAGCTTTTTGTAATTTTAAAATTTTTTATTCTCTAAAAATATCCATGATGCAGAGCACAGACCAATAATATGTATAAACAGTCCAGTGGCTGGGGTGCATGTAAACACTCAGCACCATGAGCACCATAAAATTTCCACAATCTAGCCCATTTCTGTAACACAGTCATCTCTCAAAATTACCTCCTCATAGCAACAAGACATCAAAATCTTTCATTAGAATAATTCAGGTATTTCATTTTCAGAATCTGTCATAAACATAGCAATTTATTGTATTTTCTGCAAAGGAAGAGAGAATTTTTACCTTGATGGAGGATATCCCAGCAACAACAAAAGACTAATCTTTAGATTAATTTTGCCAAAATAAATTGGCTTTTTTCAGTGACAAAATCTCAGTTACAAAGGCCAAGAATGTATCTTAACATGTAACAATTAATAGCCATTTTATCAAAACCAGAGTATATGGACAATTTACTTAGGTATCTTAATTCACCTAAACCAGATTACATCTGAAGTTAACTCATACTTTGCTAATGTACTACTGGTGTGTTTGTCATAAATCTGTATTTCTTGGTCCTACTAATCTATCTGGCTTCACTTAATGTATGCTTGTTTTCTTCTTTCACTTATACTTAAGGGTTAGTTCTGTATTTTACAGCATTCAAATTTACCAGAAACATACCAAGAAAGAGCACTCCAATGATTTGTGTGAAATGCACTGCTAATAATTTCCTTCTATTAACAGCAGGAAACCTCGATAACTCTTTGTGTTCTCATCAGTTTATACTTTGATAATTAGAATTAGGAAAACCCACTACCATCACATAGCCATATTTTACTTATGCACATACATAATTTTGAGTCCAACTGAAGATGATCCTGAAAGTAGGGGTAAACCAGTTAAAGCTTAAAAGAGAACTATGTACATATAGCGATGTAAATTCTTCCTCTGTTTCTACCACTTCTCCTGAAGTTGCAGGGGAAGATCAAAAAAAATCCTCTTTCCTTAGTTCCATCTTTATTCTGTTAGGGACATTCCTACTTCAGCTTCTTTTCTCAGGTTCAAAGCATATATTTGGGAAGGTTTAGATTAAAAACACCAATAAGTATGTGGCATGAAAAATTACTTTTATGCATTACACAAAACACATGGATAAATAAATAAAAATAAACCAATAAAAATAACTACAACACAACATCTCTGAGATTAAAAAAATAAAAATAGTAAAAGCAGCAAAAAATATTGTGTCCATATTTTTCTTTTCTATTCTCAAATGCAGGTGTTTCTGTGAGTGACACTGCTTTTATTTAGTGTAAGTGGTGCCAAATACAGGGCTGCTACTTAAAAATATGTGTATGAATGTGTACTGGGCCTGGTCAGTATGGAGTTAATATTTCTCACAGCAGTATATATGGTGCTTTGTATATACACATATATGCACAGAAACACAGGCATATATTACACATTTCTTTATATTTTCTGTGAAAAAACCCCTCGAGACAGAGTTAATTAAGCCTGCAAATCCAAACACTTTCAAGTCTGGAAATACTATTTTTACACAGACTTTGCAGTTTATGTGCATTCAACCTGCGCACAAAATCAGGCAAAAGCCCTGTGGAGCAACGGCTTGTGAGCACGCAGTGAGATATCTTAACTCAGGTGCACAGCACAGACGTTATTGTTGTGTGACCAACTATAAATCTTGCATTTTCTAATGTCAGAATGCCTACCTTTACAAGCTGCAAACAATCCTGCGTAACACATTTGTTGTACCAAAGCTCCTGAAATGTTTGACCCTTTTCCCATCAGTACTGCAACACAGACTTGCTGCTCTGGCATGAGTGGAAGAATTACACTTGCTACAGAGAGCAGCAGTTTGAAGCCACAGTACTCATGAGAGGCTGTGACTGGCGGTATTTTGTGCAAGACTTCAGGAAAGGAGGAAGTGGGGGCAAAAAAAGACATGAGTCAGCTCACCCTTCTCCTCACACATGAGGGACATTGACCCTCCTTCTAGGAGGACAAGGTCCACTGGATCCATGCACATAAATCATGGAGTCCTACAGGAAAAGCTAGACTCACTTATTTCGCTTCTTTTCCCTAGCAAGACTGTGTTTGGAAAATGGATGTATATCATCATCCTGTAACTGCTGGGCTAAAAAGACAACTTTTTGTCATTCTCATACATCCTTTCTATGAAGTTAAGTGAATGTCCATTCTACCTCATATGCCTTTGGACAAATGAGCTGTGAGCAAAGGAAAAAAATTTACGTCTAACTTGTTAGGGAAAAACATTACATAGGAAAGCTGAGTTCTCTCTACAATTATAGATACACGATAACTCCCAACACAGTATATATCTGCAATTATTTTGATGGTGTTATGAGCTAGACTCCTCAGAATATTAAGCAATTATGTCACCATTTCCCTGCGAGTTCCAATGAGAGAAGTAGCAATTTTTTTTGACATTTTACAAACCAGACAGATATATGTATCTCTCTAGGGGACAGAGGATATATTTTTAGTCCAGATAAATACAGTGCTTCACACTCTTACTTCATGATACTTAGTATGTCATGATAATTTAGCATTGTTCAGGTAATGAATCACGTGGCTCAGATCACTTGTCACTTTGTAGTTGCTAAAATGAAAGAGAATTCATGTAAACTCTCTCAGCAATTATACAACCACTGCTAATAGCAAAACACAACATACTTTCCTCTGATTATTATTATTGACAGCTGCAGACATTTTAAAACAACTTGGTACGATTAAAAGCAAATAGTTCTGTGAACTTTGGAATTAATGGCCTAATTTTGAGTGGATTTATATCTCTTGGTTACAAGGCTAAGGGCAGATTATTTGCTGCAGGATGTTGATATTCGGCAGAGAGTTATCCCTCAGGCTACAGCAGCACTTTTTCCTTGCCCTGTGAAAGTTTTCTTATGGGCAGAACCTCTAACAATCTCTCTTGTTCTCTCTCTAGCTGTTTAATCAGGTGTGAGTTCACACAGTATTTTCCCCATTAGCTATGACATGTCCTGATTTATTAACTTTTATTCAGCCACTTCTTTTCAGAAAACCTTTGGGAACAATTATTATCTTTGAGCCCTCCTACCTTCTGCCAAATTTGGTTGAAATTGACCTACAAACGCAGATGACTTCGCAGGCAGCCAGACACACACAAAAAGATCATAGTAGCCTCATTTCCTTGGGAGATTAGGCTAAAATCCAATTTAGCCATTTATTCAGACTCTGTCCTATGCATCTACAGCCTGTGCTCCACTCAGAAACAGCACTTGTTGCTAATGGAAGCTGTCAATGACCCTGCATTGACAAACTGCCACCAAAGTGCTCTTGATGTGATTTATTCCTGCCGTCATTAACTTCACAGCCCACTAGCTGAACTAAGGTGATGGCTTCCCAGACAGACAGGAAAAGACAGGCAGAAATAGCAGCAGCAGGAGCAGACTCGGTGATGATGGGTGGAAACAGGTGACAGCCTGCACTCTCACTTCAGGACAGATATAGCACAACAGGGGATTTAAAAGGAAGTAGTTGTGAATTGGAAACAGGGGACTGTTGGGAGATTCACAACGTATGGTCAGGTTTCTGCTTTTCTGGTTGTCTCTTACTCTTGGTTTATTCCTACTTCTTCTTATCCCAGTCTGAATATTTTAAGTCTTCATTCAGAAGCCCTATCTTTTTTTAGGGTTTGCCTTGAAAAATCCTTCAGGCAGTGCATGGAAGTGCCAAATGGCAAAAGCCTACTAAGAAACACAAGGGCGATGTTTCCATGCCCCTTCACTGTCGAGGCAGGTGTTACACAGTTATCTGGCATCCCAAGCCCTTCTTAAAAAGGTGCCATTGGCAGGGTCACAGGGGACTGAGATCATGGAGACAAAGCCAATACTGATTCATCATGACCTCCAAACAGCTAGCAGAGGTCCCCTGGCACATTAACTGCTCTTGAAATCTGTTCCATCCATGTGAAATCCCAAGGGACCAAAGGCATGCAGACACAGTGGTGTTATCCCTTGCCTCTGTGGTCTCACCTCCTGTGGAAGGGGGTTCCTGGGAGCTTAGCACTAGCACTCACACTAGCTCTTTGTTTCATTTAAATTCTCCACATGATCCTTTCAGCATACTGCCTTTGCAAAGCTAGCAATAGGTGTAGGAAGCACATATTTTACTTTTCTATGTATTTGACAAAGAATTTTCTTTCTTTTGTTAAAGCCCAGTTTGTTCTCATTGCTAAATAAATACTGAGACAGAAAACGGGAAGCAATAAAAATGTAAAATATTCTTTTAAAAATAATTAAAACTTACAAATATTTAATTAAAAGAGTTATATTTAATGCATGTTAACTTCTCTAAGTGAAGCATCAGTAATTTACTGCCTATTTGAATCACCATGCTTTAAACATTCAAATGACAAAAGAGACAAAAGATTTATAAAAATCTCAGAAGAGTGACAGAAAACCTAGAAGGAAAGAAGGAACTTTTTTAACAAAGACTCTTACTTATCAGCAAATGTTTCTTGCAAACTTTACATTTTACCATAAAACAGTAAAACAAGCATAAGAAAAATATAAATTCATAGATCCAAAATCAGAGGAAAATGCACAGGAATTTTTTCAGCGAGTTTCAGAACAGGAATGGGGATGAGAAGGGGAGGTGATAAAAGACAGAACAGTTCCCTGTGATCAGTACTTTTGTTTCAAGTCTCATATGACTAAAAGCATGGTGCCTGCTTACCTTTCACAGCGTGGTCCCACGTAGCCAGCTGGGCATTCATCACACATTAATCCACGTTGTCGGTCAAAATGACATGTTGGGCTAAAGCTGTGTTGTTGATATTGAGAAAGAAGAGGGACAAGGAAGAAACAGAAAGAAAACATGTTCAGCAGCATAGCTCTCTTCCCACTTCAGAGATTGTTAATTTGCAAAACAGTGCCCAGGAAAAGTGATTCTGGTCTAGGACATGGGGCTTAAGTTTGACTCCAGCAAATTGAATTTGGAATGACTCTGCTATTTCTGTGACACTGAATATAGAGCAGTGGATGGCAGCATCCCAATAGCCTGTTATTACGGGACTTGAGCCTGCCAATGAGTGGTCTGGATACCATTAAAAAGGCAGGAATGTACAGCTGTTTGTTTGTGCCCCCGAGGGCCTGGCAAAACAATCTATGCCATAACGTGGCCCCTATATAAATCTTTCTGAAGGACACTGATTAAAAGCTCAGTTAACTTTGTGTGTAGTTAGCTGTGAAAGGAACCCAGTGAACAAGAAAGGGGTGGGGCAAAATGGGAACTATCTGGTACAGCTTCCCAGAGAGAGTATTTGAGTTAATCAAGTGCCAATGACCTCAAGCAACAGGCTACACAGGCATGTGGAAGTTTAAGAATAGCTTGCAGACTAGAAAGTTTTACCTCTTTGTTATGCTCTAATTATTTTTGGCTGGTTTGGGGTTTTTTCCCCTCTTTTTCTATAAATAAGAGGGAAAACACTGTAGCCATTTCCAAGCTCCCCATCTCAATGCTTGTGTTTAATTGTGAACTGTGTTCCTTCACTGTTAGCATTTTCTTTCCATAATCTTTCTCCCTTAACATATTTTTCTGAAGAAACCTCCTGACACACTGAAAGATACTACATAGAAAAAGAGGCAATCTGCTCTTCTGTAATTCTGTAATGATTATTAGAGACAGAGACATATGAGAATCTTTATAAACCCTCATATAAATAATGGTAATCAATTCTGGTCTACTAAATAGAAAAAGAAAAATAAAAGAAATAAAAGAACGGGAGTAGGTGCATAGCAGGGAGACTATTCAAAGGGGGAAAACAAAGTAGCTATGTGAATAAAAGATGCTAAATTATCTTTTATAACTTAGGAAAAAAAGAATTTAAGAAGCAATAGGGTTGCTCCAATAGAGACATCAGAAGGAAGGTATATTCAGGGTAAGAATACATGCTACAATAATAACAAATAGACATTATCCAACCTTGGATAAAAGTTGAGACTTAAACCATGAGAGCTTCTGGAAATTAATAGGCCCAGGGAGGACAGAAAAGCTTAATTAGCATAGTTTAATGTGACTAGCTGCTGGTGACTAGACCCTACTTCTCAGGAGTCATCCATCCTAAAAACTGACCTCAGTTTTTCTTTATTTTGTGTTATCCTACAAGTATAAGAGATCAGTAAGAAAAATGTGGGACGGTCAGGTCCAATAAACACAGACAGATGCTGAGATTTTTCTCATTCCTATAAAGATTATGTCTGTGTTATTTTCCAATGTCATTTACTTAACAATAGATTCATAAATGGATGAAGAGTCAGTTAAGAAACGATAATTGTTAATTCTATTATTTAATAGCAATTAAAGCACACATTATTATTGAATATAAACAGCAGCACCTGACTTAATTTAAATGAGTTCCTGCTTGTCAGTCCCAACCTCACTCTTTCTAAGAGTTTCATGGGAAACTTTGTAGAGATGCTATCACAGCTCATTATAGCATTGCACAAAATTGACCACCAAGAGCTCTGAATTTAACTGCATAAATTTTAAATATAATTATGATAATAATTGTAAGGATGATGATGACAATAATGATAATGTACCTATTATTACTAAGCAATAATGAGAAATAGCAGACTTCCCATGTTTTAAGGATTATGCTCAGACCTTGATTCTTACAGTGACTTAATAGTTGGACCACATTTCAACACTAAACATTTATATATTGAGAAATTCCCATCCATGTGCTGAAAAGGGAATATATGATAGCAGCCTGAGAAAATAAGAGTTTATCTTCCTGCTTATTGAGAATCTCATTAATCACTAGTGCTAAACACTAATGAACTGTGAGTATTGATTTGTCAAAACAAGCTTCAAAAAATTGTAGTCTCCCTCTTGATTTATCATTGCTCTTTACAGGTTCCCCATATAACAACATTAATATAAGTCAGGACACAGGACAAGTAAGAATACACAGTATGGGTATGTATGTGATTAGTCTATGTTGGGAGATGGGGCATCCTAAAAGCTTCCTAGTGTGTTATAGAAAACAGCCCCTGACAACATGTTTGTGATTTTATCTAATTCTCCAAGAAAAAAATTAATATTCTGACAACAACCTGAATTCTTAGTTCATGTGCCATGAATTTGCTTCCAACCTTCCCAGGCCAAGTGAGAAATCTTCTATCTACCATTTCCAGTGATAAAGCATTCCTGTCAAAGTCTTCATTACCTATATTAAATCTATGACTACATCAAGAGAAGGGCAATAATTATCCCAAACATCTATATTTGTTAGAAATTATGAGGGAAAAGAATAATTTCCTTTGAAACTGCTTGAGGACTAAGAATGTCAGAACAGTTTCTGAGAGTGGTATGTTTACAGGAAGACACAGGACAAAGGAGTCATGTTCATTGCGTAGACCATTTATAACATGTCTATTGGTTTCATCTACATCACATAAGCACATATATAAAGATACGTGCAAAAAGAAGAAAATACAACCCAGGATGTAGAAAACAATCTTAGACAATTTTAGTTTCCTGATTTGGCCAAGTGCTCTTTCCTGACATATAGCAAGCCATTTATGACTGTTGTGCTTCAGAAGACACTTCTTCAGTGACTGCATATGGACATTCCTGCTATTAGGAAACAGGAAAGGGAATCACCACATCATTCCTACAACTGTTAGAATAGTTCTCCACTTCATGTGGCATTGAAAAAAAAAGAGTCAGGTGCTGTGAGAACAGCGAAGGGAACCACTATAAACATCATAAACAAATGAGACACTGCTATAAAATATAAAACTTATTTCTTAATAGAAATATATCTACAGGTTCATTACATGGACAATATTGTCTATGCAGTGGGAACTTAGTATTAAGCTTAGAAACCTACAAATGTCCTGTCATATCATGTTAGGAATTAAATATTTCAGGAATTAAAATCTATTCACGGCTAGTCATAATAATTTGTACATACAATTAAGCACTTTTTCAGTTACTCAGAAAGAACATGACATATACTAATATTGTACAGTGACATGAACTTGGTAAACGTTTATTTTTCACCTGAAGGTATCTGAATTGTTTGCAAATATTATCCCTAGCATAACAAACTCATTGACAGCTAAGTAAGAAAGCAAAGTAGTGTTTTAACAGCATTCAGGTAACACATTAAATCTTTAAAACCTCTTTTTTTCTCAAAAACAAATTTAATAATTGGTCTAGACTGTATCATCATGAGAGCTTGAACTTTACAATGAGTTCTACAAAGCTACACTTTGTAGACTTCAGGACTCACACAGTTTCACAGTTCAAAGAACATTTATATTGTGTGATTGTTCTGTACCTATATATTTTCCAAGAAAACTAAATATTAAAAAAGGGACTGGTAACTTCAAAAAAGGAAAGTAAAGCACACAGTACTATGATGACTATGTAAAGGAGGCCTCGAGGCATTTTGCCAATGATAACCTAAGTTCAATCTATTTGACTTGGTTTGTTGCATGCCTGGTCAAGATGGAAATGTGATAGCATTTTTCCTTCTTTCTCAGCACAGTGTTCTCAAACAAGAGAAAGATAATTGATCACTGAGGCAAGGAAATACCAAGTAATGAGAATGTCAGAGGAACCATGTCTGAGCAGCAGATATAATAAACCCATATATGTATATATCTAATAAAACCAACTCAAGAGCTGTGTTAACAGGAAGACAGGCTTCCATTCTACAATCCCCTGGAATTTCCACTCATAAGTACTTAGACTATTCCTGCTCTGATCAGTGCAATTATAATAGGATCCAATGCCACATTCAATATTCAGAACAGTTTTATTTAGGGACATCATGTAAAAAGGTTTTGGTACTATAATTTTCCAGGTACTGTCCGTGACAAAACCAATAAAAAAATGTTCAAGCCACTTCGTCTGTTAAGTTGAACAATAGAGTAGCAGAGACAAGCTTTTGCAATGAATGAAACTTTGGTTCTTAGATCAGAATTCTGAATAACTTTTCACTTGTATTTTTATTTAATAAAAGAAATTTACTCTATTTTTTTCTGAGATATACTGAGAAAATATTTTCACTTACAAGATCTAAGAATGAATTCAAATTCCAAACAAATGACATAATGTAGACTGGAAGAAAATGAAAAATAAAAGCAGAAAAAACCCACACGGCAAATCTGCAAATTCAGCTTTAAAAGTAGAAACAACTACCCTTTTGGACGACAGAGAAGCAAATGTTAGTTATTAATTTGAAAAGCAGTCATCCAAATTATGTGTTGTTCTTTCTACCTTAGTCTCATCCAGCTTGTGTCTTCATCTGCCTAGTTAAGTACTCTGTACAATCATAAAATTAAAGATGATATTGCAGACTGTATTATTTGATTGAAATAAAAATGATATTTCAAGCATACATGTAAAAATATATATTAAGAAATTATTAAGGGGAAAAGTGCCATATGCAATATGCAATAAATATACAACTTACTTGTTAGAAGGTATATTTAGGGGGCAAGCACACAATTGGCAGTCTTCAGCTGTTCCTTTAGTTGCATCACCATAGAAGCCAGGCAGGCATCTATCACAATATGGACCACCTGTGTTGTGTTTGCAGTCCTAAACAGAAGATGTAAAGTACAAACTGACAATTAGACAACTTGCATATGGAAAAATATCCTGTACCATTTATCTTTATTTTCTGCTGCTTGTTGAGAAACAGTTCTACAGGTTAGCTGTTAAAATCAGTGCTTCGTATGTTTTTGTGGGTTACTTTTTTTCCATGTAAAACAAAAAGAATATTTAACAGAAAACCTTTAAATCTACACCACATCACACCTGTGGTTTTACCTTGCTTAAAGAAAACCAGCTTTCAAAGCAGCATAAGACAGGTTTAGTACTGCAGTCTCGCAATGGGCTATATTTTGTGACAGCTTTCAGATGTTAATTCCAAAAATACAACCCAGATGATATAATTTATAAAAACGAGTTATTACTTTTGACATGTATGTGCATTAGTTCATTTTACAAGGTATATGGTTAGCAGCACTTGTAAACAGTAGCAAAGACTGAATTACTTAATTCTTATTTACTAGAATAGAATCCAGCCTCTATTTCATGAGTAGAAGGAAGGACAAGTGCACCATGTAGAGGGTGCTATCCAACAGCTTGTGTTCATTTATGTGACTGTATAATAGGAGAGAAATTAAGCTGAGCATATGAAACATGCAGTATAAAAATGGCAGTACAACATTTGCATTTTTGTATATAGCTTTTGGCTGATCTCAAATTAAACAATCTTTTAGGAGAGTGGAAATTGGTCCTGTGAGAAAAAGCTTCTCATGATGACTTGTAAGAACCAAGTTTTAAAGAGTAATTACCCTTTCTATTCTTCTTCCCTCTCACCATATAGGATTTAGAAATTCTACGTAATTTCACAGACTCCATAACAGATTCAGAAAATTACTTTTCTGGCTTAATCTGTTCCTTTCTTCCCTAGTTTTAGACTAGGGGCCAGATCAAATCTAGAATGTTTCAGCCAAGCTGCAGATTAAGATATCTGGAGGTTTGTTTTTTTTGGTTTTTTAAATGTAGGCACTTTCAAATTTAAGATTTAATTTAAAGTTGTTTTTTAAGAACATTTTAAAATTGTTTTATCATTTTAGTAAGTCACGCATATGGTACTGATTGCTATTTAACAGCCTTACTGTCTGGAAGACATAATTTATCCTCAATAAGGAAACAGACAATATTCTAAGGAACACTGATTCCTTCTTCATAGCTTTTCACAATTGCAATGATTTGTACAAAGTGTTTTGCACTGTGCTCTACACCTGGGCAGCTGAAAAATCTTTATAGTCAGGAGTGCATTGGCGTCAAAAGCATTTTCCTCCAGAAATACTGTTTGTTGTTTTAAAGGGTGCATTCTTATTGCCAGTGAAGACAATCATCATATATTTGAAATGAAACCGTCAATCATAATACTATATTTTAACCTAATTTGCAGATTGTGAGCTAATACCAAATTATTGAAACAATCAATTAAAATTACAGCTTTAGAACAGCCAGCTGGGTTAAAATCAACTCCCATCAGTTAAATAATTTATTTGATTGGTACTTCAAGCACTGACATTCAAAAAGAATCTACCAGCCATATCAAAAATGTAGCCAGGAACAATATGCTTTTAAAAGAAGATGTGACAAAAATAATTTAAGTGTTTCAAAAGAAAAATCCTCTGCAACTCAACTTTTTTAAGACATCATGTCAAATTATTTGTACTTTTTCTGAAAAATAATGGATTCTTCTTTTGTGATAAGTTTAGCTTTAAATATCCTCAGACATATCTTAACGTTTTTGAAGAATATGAACAGTTTATATGTCAAGGATGTTATTAAAGTGAGAAAAGCTAATACACTACTTTAAAGCTTCACATCTTGAGTGGTATTTGCAGGTTCTGCTTTTTGAAAGTAAAACACCTGAAACCTTCCATTTTGTAGGAAAACATTTCTTGTTACAAAAACCTGACCGCCTTCTCTTTGGTGAAGTATTTTCTGGCACTTTAACATCAGCCATTTCCATGTACTGTGTCTAATCCTACTCAATCCAGACCTCTGTGTCCAATTTCTCACAATCACAGGATAATAGAATATCCTCCACAGCTGGTAGAACGGTTGAGTCCAACTCCTGTCTCTCTGCAGGACTCCTCAAGAGTCACACCACATGCCTGAGAAAGTTGTCCAAACACCTCTTGAACAATGTCAAGGGTGCTGTGACCACTTCCCTGGGGAGCCTGTTCCAGTGCCCAACCACCCTCTGGGTGAAAAACCTTTTTCTAATATCCAGCCTAAACCTCTCCTGACACAACTCCAGGCCATTCTCTCAGGTCCTGTGACTGTCACCACTGAGAAGGGATCAGTGCCTGACCCTCCTCTCCCCCTCATGAGGAAGTTGTAACTGCAATGAGGTCTTCCCTCAGTCTCCTCCAGGCTGAACAGATCAAGTGACTTCAGTCACTCATCATACAGCTTCACCATCTTTGGACTACACCTTTGGACACTCTCTAATAGCTCAATGTCTTTTGTATGTTGTGGCACCCCAAACTACACACGAAATTCAAAGTGAGGCTACCTCAGCTCAGAGTAAAGCAGGACAATCCCCTCCCTTGCCTGGCTGACCATGCTGCGCCTGATGCACCCCAGGACAGGGCTGGCCCTCCTGGCTGCCAGGGCACTGCTGACTTGTGTTCAACTTGTCACTGACCAGAACCCTCAGGTCCCTTTTCATGGCACTATTTTCCAGCCTCTCAATCCCCACTCTGTATGTACTTCCAGGGTTGTCCCATCCCAGGCACAGAATCTAGCACTTTTCTTTGTCAAGCTTCATTTGGTTGGTGATTGCCCATCTCACTAATTTGTCTGGGTCTCTCTGCTGGTCCTCTCTGCCCAAAAAGGAGTCAACAGCTTCACCCAATTTAGTAGCATTGGCAAACTTACGTAGTACCCTTTTGAGTCTTGCATCCAAGTTATTTATGAAGATGTTGAAGAGCACAGGGCAGAGGATGGAGCCCTGTGAAAACCCACTAGTGACAAATCTCCAGTCTGATGTCACCTCCCTCACTACAAACCTCTGTGCCTGACCTATGAATCAGTTGCTTACCCATTGTATGACATGTTTATCAAGCTGTGTGCTGGACATTTTGTCCAGAAGGATCCTGTCAGAGACAGTATGAAAAGCTTTACTGAAATCCAGAAAGATTACATCAATCGGCTGCCCTGGATCACTTTAGGTGGGTTACCTTGTCATAAAACAAAATTAAACTTGTAATGCTGGATTCTCCCCTCATGAAGCCATGCTGGCTGTGACTGATGACTGTACCATCCTTCAGGTGTTTTTCAATACCTCCCAGAAAAATCTTCTCCATAATTTTACCACATACTGATATGAGATTGACAGGCCTTCAGTTTCCATGCCATCCTTCTCAATCTTTTTGAAAATTCAAATGTTAGCCAGCTTCCTCTCAGCTATGGTCTTTCCATATTTCCAAGGCTGTTCACAAATCATTGAGAGAGGCCTCAGGATAACATCAGACAGCTCCTGGAGTATTCTTGCATGAATCCCATAAGGCCCCATAAATTTATATGGATCCAATAGATATCACACCACTTCAGAGAGTTTATCATGCTCACAGTCATGGTCCTTCAGCTCAAGACACTGGGACCCCATCAGTGTTGGAGACAAAGGCAAAGAAAGAATTAAACATCTCTGTCTTGCCTATATCCCTGTTTGTGAGAGGACCAGCAAGCAACATTTCTGTATTCCTCCCACGTCACCTGACCTTAATTCCAACACATGAACCTTGATTTTTTGCCTTATCTCCAAAAGAAGATACCTGCTCAGCCAAGCTGGCCTTCTGCCTGTTTGGCTTCTGACATTTTGGAATTGGCTGCTCCTGTGCCCTTAGGAGGCAGTGCTTAAAAAGTGGTGAGCACAAATGGTCCCCAGCATGTTCAAAAGCAGTGAATCAATATTCAAATTTAAAAACAAACAAACAAAAAAAAGAACTCCATATATATAGGACCAAAATTTGAGCATGCCATACTGTGTATGTTAGTTTACCTGAGAAGTAATGACCTTGTGCATCCTATACTTTTCTCCCTGAGCCAGTTTGGACCTCACAGGACAAAAAAACAAGGATTATGTAGTATGTGGGTGTGACCTGATCTGCCTGTTCTCTTCAGTGATGCATTAAACTTCTTGCTAATCTGCCACATTTACAGATCAGAACTTTAAGTACTGAAGTAGACAAGTCCTTCTAAAAATATTATCAACACTCATGAAGGATTTGTGCTTTCTTGATATCAATTGGCTGAATCTCAGTTTGAAACTTGCCAAATGTACAGCAATGGGTTTTGAACATCATCTGGTTTGAGCCATGTCTAATTATACTGAGATAATTTTCTTAAAGCTTAAGCCTCTGATGTCTTAATTTCACATTCACAGGAAAACTGTACTATTTATTTTCATGTCATGAGACTGGGTATAAAATAGATTATGATCAACTTCTCTAACCTGCTCAGTACATTATATCTGCTTTCTTTTTATTCCCATGGAAATAGAGGTTGTTCCAACACATTGATCTTGTGGTTTGGTCAAACCCATGCTTTTTTTCACAGATCCATAGACTTCGTGGCCAGTAACAATTTTATACCCAAATACGTATGCTTTCAATTCCAAAATAATTTCAATACAATTATTTCAATTGTATCTCACACTATTTTGAATGCATTAATTTTCTGTACTTCTTTTACCTCTGAAAATCTTTAAACTTCAGTTAGACAACCTCTGTGTAATTAAAATTGTGGGATTTATTTTTGTCCTAAAGTTTTTGTATGACTCAGATCTTGTTCCCTACCAGCTTCCTTGCTGATGTCCTGGAGAGTGTTTTCCTACTGAGCCAGCTCTCCTTTTTTGTAGGAAACCAAATGAACTTCTTTATGCACAATATCAGGGAACCCTAAATTCACACTGAAAACCATTCCTGCATGCGCAGCTGCGTGTATATAAACATGGAAAGAAACATTTAGAACAGAATGCTAGTGGTGAAAATAAAACCTTATACAGGGATTATGACAGAGTCTAAGATAGCATATTTGGCATGCTGCTGCCCTTCCTCAGGATACCTGTCACAGAGACAACCAGGGAAGCTATTAAAGCCAGCTAAAGAAAGGAAGCCTGGGTGCCTATTTTAGTGTATTCCCGAGCCGTCTAGACTAGACAATGGTATTCTGCCTTTGGAAGCATGAATAAGCTCTTCTAGCGTTTTCAAAGTACCGTAATGTCAAGATGACACAGACAATTCCTTTTCCTGGCGTAACAATACAAATGTAATCAGGACGTTGCAGAGGCTTAACATATCTTCACTTGAGTGACAGCCTGTATTGCATTTAGCTAGGACATATCATTTGGTTACAGTGTATAAGAAGATGGGTAACGACATTTTGTATCTCTGGTGCTGAACACTGTGTAAAGCACATGTCCTCCAGCACTTACACTGGCCTCATCCTACATAGTACATGCTGTTTATACACAGAGGAATACAATATGAAAAGGATGCCACTGGGAATTGCCCAGTTAGGGCAATTTGAGCATATCTTTGAGGAGAAAAATCTACTTACTCTGGGCTTACTAACAGGAACATAGTATCCTGCAATGAATGAAACTCCTTGAAATGCATTTGCTTTTCACAAAGCTTAGGTTTAACAAGCCTCCTAAAGTAAATATGTGTGTGTAATAGTACAAAAGAATATTTCTGAATGTTCCAAATTTCCCTGTGTAGCAAAGCAGTTATGTATATCACAATGGTAATGAGAACGAGGTATCGTGCAGCTCTCTATGGCTGCTGTGGGGATCAAAGGGCTTTGCAGGTTACTGCAAGATATACGTTAAAATGAGCTTTTTATACAGGCCTGTGTCAAAGCAGATGATTTGAGCTTTTATCATGAGTCAAAAACACATTTCAGCTTCTTTTCAACTCCATTTCAAAGCTAAGGAAGAGCAAAAAGAAGTATCATATCAGTAAATTAGGTGCCTAAATTGTCTGTTGTATTACTGAAAAAACACTATGAATAATAATAAGGAGGCCAAAAGGCTGTGTAAACCTCAATAGAAAGAATGCCTTTGATGTGAAACATTTCTTTTTTTCAGCATTCAGACTTCTCTCTCTTTCACTTCAAAAGGCTTATGATCCAAATTGAATAGCAGCATTTAATAGCCTGCATGGGTACTAACCGATCTGACTTACAGTGCTTTCAAAGCTGTAAGAAAATCCAGAACTGATTTTAAGCTCCCTGTGCGCCTCTTCTCTATAGCCTGATCTAGTATAAGCTACATAACACATAAAATACAGAGTGCTTGATAACGTGTATAGATGAAAGTGCATCTTCAGCTGGTTATTTTCCACTTCCTTGTCAGTGCCGTGTTATCTTACACCAGCACCCTTGAAACATCAGAAGGGGGAGCTCCACTGCTTGAGTCAACAGTTCACATCAGCTGAAAAGCACGAAAAGCAGTATGCAGCCTATGTGGCCTTCTCTTTCATCCAGGCTACAGACAAAAATAAAAAAAGAAGCTGTGCAGGGGCTAAAGCTTGAAGACACAGAAGCCAACAACCTCAGAACTTACATCTAGCTATGCACTCCTAAGCAAAATAGTCAACAGTTATGGTATACCTTAAACAAGATTCTTCCTTCCTTTTCCCTCTCCTGTTAAATGATTTTATCACACATGGATATTATAAACATTATAGCTGGAGAATATGGTCATTAATGCAAAAAAAAGTTTTCGGGAAATACAAATCTGTATTACCCTAGTGATAAACATTTTCACTGATATTAAGCAAAAGATTCAAAACATGACTGTCACGTCAAATGTTTTTCATTCTAGGTATTTCTTTGAGTCTTAAAGTATAATTAAATTGAGACTAATTTTAAGCTTCTATTCATGAAAAAGCAATTTGAAAAATCCACTGATCCACACATTAAGGATATCTTGTTTTGCACTGCAATGCAATTAAACATCTTCTATGAGCAAAACAGAAAGAACAGTAATAATTCTAAGTGCCAAATTATATTGGAAAAAGCCTGAATTTTCATTTTGGCATTTTCCCAGCAGGTTTTTCTTAAGGAAATAAAAGGGAACATTTAGAAACATGCACACTAGAGAATCTGCTTGAAATTCTGTAGGGAAATGAGAATATATCTCGCTAAACTGGTACTGGCTTAAATTGTGCTTCGGCAAGACTAATGAAATTAGACATGTTGTTTCAAGCTTCATGCCATGTCAGACAATATAAAACTAAAAATGCCCTTGAGTTAATCAGAAAAGCATATTCAGCATAATTCACCCATTCCAAAAGGAGACTGAACAGGCGGGAAACAGTAGTGTGCTGGTAGGCTTACTATGGATAATATCACAGATTTAATTGCTAAATTAGTAGGTAACTACATAAAATCTCCGCAGTCTACAAGAAAAAAAAAATCATCTGATTTAGCTGAGATCATATGGTTTTATTATATTTCTGAAGCACAATTCATTAAGTGTTCCTTCAAGGTTTACTATGAATTTAGAAGGAAGACATTGACAATATCTTCTCATCAAACTAGAACAGAATTTGCAAAGTTACCTGCTACATACTGTAAATTGAAAATACTGCAGGAGACAGATGGGAGGGGAAGATAAATCTTGTATGAAAAAACAGCCATATATTTTCTGCTTTTTGCATGCTATACCTTAAAACTACTGTATTTTAAAACATAGATTCTATATGATAAGTAAAATCTCTTTTTTTCCTAACTGTTAAAGAAATCATATTTTGGTGTGAGGCGATCCTTAACATCAACATAATGATCTCTTTTGTTCCTTGTTGGCTTTTTTCTTCTTGATTTTTCCAGGTCTCAGAGGTCACTAATTCAACTGCACAGGTACATTGGATTGATGCTGGCCATGTCCTTTGTTTCCTGTAGGGACACTTACCAGGCATGCTCCTGTCATGTCATCACACACATCTGCATGACCAAAGCACGTACACGGTGCACAAACTCCACCAAAGATTGTGCCGTTCACACGCCTGTGTCGAGGCCAGCATGACTGCAAGAAAAGTTAGATAAGAAGTTAAACTTTTGCTTGAACAGAAGAAGGAATGGGATTTAAAAAATTTTGTTGGATTTGATGATTGCACACACAACAAACATAATTGCCAAATAACTGAAACCACCAATATTTCTCTAGAAAATTCTTCTTTCTGGCACTGTGTCTTTGCACTGACCTTAGCCTTAGCAGCAGGTGTGAGATTAGAGGAAGTTTTAACTTGATCATTCTTCTGAAATGGTAAAATAAAGTAGAGAAATGAAGAACTGAAATATGACAGCATGAAAGCAAGAGGTACATAATGAAAAACAGCCAAGAGGTGAAATACTAAAGAAGGAAAAGACCTCAGAACAACAAAAATGTTCTCTGATTTTTAAATTTTCTTTCTTAAATGTAAAATTCAAACCAATATTAAATGCATGGCCAGTAATTTTGTAGGAAAGGTGACACCATACAACTGTGATTCATCAGTGAATATTCAGCTACTCCATATGCCCATAATAATATGTCAAACAGCAGTCTTCATTACTATATATCTCACAAATGGCTTTATACTTTTTGCAAACTATCCTTCTACAGTAAGACTGCTCATGTGATCCAATAATTTGCATAAGATAAAAAAGTGCATGACATTTATGACCTTTAAAAGCATGTGGATAACAAAGATATCTGGATAAAGAGAAAGTTTTGCACTGACAGAATACTAAAAATAACATTTAATAAAGAAAACCCTTTCCCCTTCACATACACTCTCCAAAAAGGAAACAAACTATTCTTTATTAAAAAAAAAAATAATCTTTTTGTTTTACTCTTGAAAAATTGAAATTAATCTAAAGATTAATTGAAATTATTCTGTAAAAAAGAATTCCAAAACCTGATATATTATCCTTATTTTTCCTTCTTTACATTCTTGGCTATAAAAGAACCCTGTAAATACAAAAAAAAAAAAATTAAGTCTAGAGTTATAAAATTCAAAACCTAAAAACAGGTTAAAAGAAATTGCTGTACTTTTTTTCTGTGAAATGAGATGCAAATGGTGTCTGCATAAATCTATAAGTGTTTTCCTTTTTTTGGTGCATGAAAATGATCTCTTGTGCACAGATACACAAGATATTGCTCAAGACAAGTCTCCAAAAGTCACTAATTTTAACAGCTGAGACATGAAATATTAATAGCAGAGCTTAGAACAGAACTAAAATATTACACATTGAGATCTTAAGGAATGAAATTATGCAACATTCAACAGGAAAGAAATTATGCAACAGTCAGGAACGTTCTTGATCATCATAGTGATGCAAGTTAAACACAACTCCTTCTGGAGCAGAACGAAAAAGTGAAGAAAGTGGGAACAAATCTGGAGAGAAGAGCAATTAGATGTGAAGATGTTGACAAAGACACGAAAATTCATGAATGGAGCAAGGTAACTATCACAAAGGGTCCAACTGATATTAGAAATTTAAAATTTTATCTGCTTTACCTGTGTCTATGGAATTCTGTGTTCCTACACATACAAAAATGTACGAATTTTATTTGGCCAGAGTCTTGTAAAAAAATAAATTCCAAATTTATATAATGGAAAATCTTGAAAGAGACAGCATAATTTAAATGGGGCTGGTTGTCTTTGGAAGGCTGTTTATGTCAAAACATACATAGCATGAAAATCAGAAAATAATCGCTGCTTTTAGTGAGGCAGCATCTATGCCAGTTACCATGTGATTGTTATACAGGAGAAACATACATACATGAAATTAAACAGTGAAGAGAAAATGGAACTGAAAAACTGCAAAAAATCAATAAAAATTACTCTCTGCTTGGTTGAAACTGGCAGAAGTAAAATGTTGAACAAGGCTGAAAGTATTCAGAAAAAGAAACAAATCTGGTAACTGGGAAAAAAAAGACATTTTCAACTTCTCTTTCCATACTTTCTTAACTACTGTCTGTCTGGAAATCTTAAACTTCACCTTTTTTTTCCTATACCCACTAGGATGTATAGAAACTTTAATTTGCTGCTATATATGTATGCTTTCTCTTATGGAGTATGACCTTAAGTATGTATCAAATTTCAGTGACTGTTTAGGTTTGAGGAGAGTATTTATCACTGAAGAATGTTGGACAATTTCAGCAACACCAGGACAGGAATTCTACCCAAGCTCTTCAGCTTCTACAACAAAAGTTAGGGCTTTTCCAATTACTCTCTTGGACATCATGCTTACACCTGCACTAGAAAAATAAACTACAAGTGAAAAAAAGTGTGAAACACAGTGATATTGCATCTAGAATTTTTCTTAAAACAATTGAACAGACAGGTTTTAAAATTGACCAGGTTTTAAAATTATTTTCAGCTGAGGTAAAAATTCCTCCTCTCCAGTTATTTTTCCATCTGTACTATTTTGGAAGCAATAGCACTATCCATTAATTCCTTCAGGCCTTCTTTCTACATTAGTTCATCTAGCCCCAGCAACAAACAACCACACTTGGCATGAGACTAGACTCTAAACCCTAAATATCACATATAAGCATGAAAATTTTTAAAGAAAAAGAGAGTTGACAAGCAAATGCCTAGAGTGCCTGTGTAAATGGCATACTGTTTGTAGTTTTGTGAAGCAGAGCATCTTGGTGTTTGAAACTATTTCCTTAAAGGCAAAGCTTTTGAAGAATGTTTTTTGGCTTCTGTTTACCCCAAGCAATGCCCACGTGAGGTAGTTAATCATACATATTTGTATGAACACATTCTGTGTGAACTAATGAATTTGTTAGGGAAGTGGGTATTTTTCTGAGCATGTGTCTACATTATTATCTGTTACAGGAGCAAAATAAAGTGACTAAATCCTCAGAAGAACGTGTAAAATTCTAAACAACTCCAAGGCAAATGGCAAAGCCCTGGGAAAACAAAAGAAGAAATTCAACCTCATTAACTCAGATAAATTGATCTGTCTTTGTTGTGCACAAGTCAGATAACTGCCATTTACCTTCTAATTGTGTTCATCCACTTGTATTATCAATTGGCTGTAGAGTACAAATATTGTTTCTGCTTCCTTTTTATGAACCAAAATGCCTATTCATAAGTTAGAAATCATCATAGAGGTGTAAAATTTTAGATTTTAAATATTATCAGATATAATGAACCATCATCTGGAAATAAAGGTAACTAGTTAAGCCATGGCAAATTCCTATTAAGAGACAGCACTCTTACTATTTTCTACCAACACAGGTCCACCGTCTGCTTCCAACTATCACAGTGTTAGCAACATCGAGCTAGACTGCATCATGATACTCACCTCACAGGAGGTACCATCATAGCCTGGAGGACACTCACACAACTCCACTGCAGATGCTACCCTCCTCCCCCTTGAAGTGTGGTCAGCAGCTTCCATAACAACGCCTCTTAGTCTGGATGTAACAGAAATTAAATGGGCAAACCAGCAAATTAGATGGATATGTGCAGCTGAATGCAAAAAACACTTTATAGTGACACGCAGTTGCTTGTTTCTGTTTTCTTGCTTAAAAATAGCATAGGTTTTCATATTAATCTATTTCTTCCTGAACTATATTTCTGTAGGCTTGTTACTATTTTTGTCCATCATGTGAGGGTGACTATGGTCAGATACCCACTGATAAAAATAGATTTAAAAAGTCTTACAGCACTTCACCAGGAGATAGAAGGCTAATCCTGGCCTGCAAGCCACATGTGCCAACTCACATTGAAGCTGCATATAGAGCAAATCTGACACTAAGCAAGGTCTTCAAAATTTATGAACCACAAGTCCAGCTTTCTAAAATATTACATTACTAAGTTTTGGATATAGGGTATATTTACTCTGGGGATTTGACCTCTGGAAAAGATGTCAGCCCTGTCCAGAAGGATTGAGGATCTATATATTTTGGATATGAAAGAAAAATATATGTACAAGAAACAAAAATGAAATCTTCTGCCGTATACCTTGGTGTCCCCAATGACAGAGAAAAAAAGTACTAAATAGCTGTTGCTTAGATGAACACTGACCACGATTTTTATTTCAAAAGTATGTAAGTATGATGAGAGAAACAATAGAAGCCTTTTGATTATCAGAAACAGATGTAATTTACCTCAAGAGTATCTTTCTGAGGAGAGAAACTGGGGTTCGGAAGTTTAATTCTTATGAGAATTAGAAGGAACATTAACACATTACAGAGGCTAAATTACTTCTATTTTCATCCAGTAATCTTAACAGTGCGTTTGATAACTAGAGCTACTTGAAGAGCTTGTTTTGAAGTTGTCTTCACCAGAAAATACCTTTCATTCATGACACACATTTTATTAAATTTTTTTCCCCCTTCATAATAGAGCATTTCTCTTGCAGCTGCAAAAAAGTCCTGAAAATTATTTGGATGACCTTGGACAAGAAAACATCCAAGAAAAATGTTTTGTTGTTACTACAGTAGTTGGAGGAAAGCTTAAGACAGAATCTTTTCCCACTCAATTTTATGACTACTCCAAACAAGTTAAACATGAAGGGTAATGGGGGAAAAAAGGAAAGATTACTGAAATAAGGACAGAAGCTTCAGAAAACCAGAAATTTTACCACCACTAAGAATATGACTGAACTTTGGAGGGACTACCATTGTGTATAATGCAATTAGAAACTTCAATCTGATTTGCTGAAACTAGAACCTCTGTAAAAAATTATTGGTACTGTTTTAAGAAAAGGATGCTTATTCTCTCTCACTTTTCAGTATATACCCTTCACTCCATTGCTGTACATTTATTTTACAATCATTCATTTGAATTTTCTTTACAATAAGATGACCATTCTCTAGGATATTAGATATCAAATAGTGATTATTTTACCAGTAAAAAAATATAAATATCTAAGGAAATAATTCTGTAAATGAAGAAACAATTTTTTAATAAAAGTTCAAATTTTTATTTCTTCTCTGAACTACAGCTAGTTCTCTCTAAGCATTGATCTTGGAACAAAGAGAAGCACTAACACACAGAAACAATCCTCCCAGTATTATCCCACATTTGTATTCACTGAATTGTTCCAATTTTCATTACATTCTGCTATTTGCTAAATGGGATTTTAATGTGTTTAACAGTTTTTAGCATTAACAGTTACTCAGTGAAGAAAGCTGCAGTGATTTTCTTTTCTCCCATTTTGATGTTGCAATTTCGATTCCTCGATGCCATTCTGCATTCATTAAAATTCATAATGCTGGCAGTAATAGGGCACTGGATCCTGGAGACGCATGAACAATTTGAGATTAGACATCAAGACCAAATATTTAAGCTGACTGTTACTGTCAGCAGGCAACTGTTGACTTCTAAAAACAAACAAGATTAAAAGGGAAGGGGACGTTTCAGGCAGTATCAGCATAGTTTACTGTCTGCTGTGCCAGGCATCTGAATCACATTGGCTACATAAGGCACATGAAGTAGTGACCCAATCATTGCTCATTTGTCTTGGAGCCAATTCTGCATGTGGAAAAAAAGCTTTGGCCTCTTCCCTCTCTCTCCTTGTGTCTAGCACTGATTCCTCTCTATGTGGTTGCAAGCAGTCTATTCTCTCTAGCACTTCAATTTCCAGCGCCTATCTGCATGTTTGCAACACTTACCATCAGTGACCACTCTGAACATTGAAATTGAATAAACAGTGCTACTAAACTTTCTTTGAAGCACAAACTAACAATCTTAGACCAAACAAAACAGTAAAAGTAAATCTTTTCTCAGCTTGCTCCTTCTACTGCAGATGGACAGCAGCAACCCTTTGGAAGATCCCTCAAGGAGTTTGGAAGATCTCTCTGAATTTTTAAACTCAGAAGCTGGGTTCAACTTTCAGATTGCTGCATTTCTGTATTCTCAGTTTTTACCCTACTTGATCATCTAATTGCCCACTTATATAAAAAAGCTTCCTAATTATGTCATAGAGCAATAACAACACTGCAAGCTTAAAATTATCTAAAAAATGTACACAAAACCATGCATGAGTCAAATCCAGCACTGTTGCATTAATAATTGTTTAGTGGATACTTGAAAGCACAGCAGATTAACTAATGTTTCTAGTAGGTTAAGCTAAACAAGGGGAAAAATAGAATCCTTAAATTAAAGCTCTTGCCAACTGGAGACATCTCCATTGAATTTTTAAGTCTCTTTCTACATGACTTCAAGAAAGTTATTTTATGTCTTCATTCTGGTCTCTTTTAAAGATTATAGATTATAACAGCAGCCTTGGAATCCTTACACATGTGGTGACATTATCCATTTTGAAAACTTTCAGTACTTAAATGAACAGGTTGCTTAATATAGCAATCTCTAATTAGTATGTTGCATAATTCTGCTGGTGTTTTGAGGCAGAAATTGTCATTCATGGCAGATCTAATAACCCTGTAATATTTCTGTCTCTCTGCCAGACCTTCTTAACCCTCTCAAAGGAATATCCATCTGTCCACTGCACATACCTGTTTAAAGACAATAACAACCTTTTAGTCCATACCTACTTATCTAATAAGGCTTAGCTCTACACTATTTCTTTTCAAAAATGTCTTCCTTTGGAGACCATCAACTCCTTTGGAGTCTTTAATCAGCCCCAGATATCACGAAGACTATCTTCTTCATTGGCTCTACATTTTCCCTGAAGAAGTAAATGAGCAGAATATGGAGAAAAGGGTTTTTTTGCATGATCTTAAGAATTATGAGCACAGCTTTGCACATAGTATGTTTTAGCATGAGTGAAAGTCAAACAGAATATAAAACAGTCAGTAATGAGGCGCATCCTGAAAATTAGCAATATCCCTACACAGAAGATCACAAGCTGGGCTGGATGGCAGTAGATGCTGTTGTTGCCCCAACAAGTGCCAGGGAGCATGAACTGTTCTGAGGAGACTTCACTCTGTAAATCCCACCCTAACAGGTGAAAATATAATTGCTACACTTAAATCAAAGATGAAAAACTGCATTGGTTTAATTGTGATTGAAATTTCACATCCTGTCTTCTGTCACGTTGAACTGCAATGAGCACCCTGAGAGCACTCAATGAAATTGTTTGCTTTATTACACAGTAATACAGTAACCACTGCATTCTTCTCCAGTAAGAGACAGCAGAGGGACAGCTAGGAATGTACCAGCATCATAAGATAATTTCTAACGAAAAAGATACTCTTCAAAATCACTTCAGCTCCTTCCCCTAACCCCCTTTTAACTCATCATTTCTGTTCCTTTCCCTAACCCCCTTTTAATTCATTGTCTTTAAGGGACCAATCTTCACAACTGTAATGTCACTACACCTAGAAGCAGTTGATGGCTACCAACGTGCGAAGCCTAAATTATGTGTGTTGCAGAGCTCTTCTCAGAGTATTTTTTAAAAAATGCTTTCAGAAAATTATCTATAACACACCACTAAACTGTTCTCAAAGGCTGAATATGAACAAGACTGTGAAACAATGAGGCACCACACATGATCAAATGGCAAAAGCAGTAATCTGGGATGCAGGCAGGGATGTATAGTCTCCCAGATTTGCCAGAGAGCTCTGCCACATCTTACTTACAAGACACATTCTATAGAGTGTGCCAGTTCTATGTGCATGTGCTTGCCTGAGCTCTACACTGTTGCCCAGAGGGGATCTCATCCCACCCACACTGTTCCACAGTATAGGCAGAAGGGAGCCATCACATGCCCAGCACTGCACTTTCTTTACAACTGCACAGCCAAAGTGCTTTTGGTAGGGAAGTCCACTTCTCCTAATAGTACAAATGTCAGTACTCAAATACATGTAAACCTCTGATAACTGAACTTTACATTTTCCATAATACTTAGTAACACCTTAGGCCCAAGGAAAGTCAATCATACATATCTTCTTTAAAAAGTTTCATTTCCCATACTAGTCAGTAAGACCTCTGGCCCAAAGAAAATCAACCTTACATATCTGCTTTAAAAACAGCATAAAAGTCTCTACTGTTAACCCCAAAAATTGCTCCTGAACTCCTTTAGTTTGGAAAATTCTGAGTAATGGTCTGGGAGTTTTTTGTTTGAATGTGAGGAGAGCAGAGCATCATCACTCACTGAGCTCCCATTAGTCTCAGATGCAATCTGTGAATTAACAGCTTCTGGTCTGCTCTCAGAGCATGAGGTAAGCTCTGGCCTGGTGTTTCGGCTCTCCTCAAAAAACAGGGTGGGAAGCTGAGGGACCATGAATGACTTTCAAACTGGATGCAAGAAGATGCAAAAGAATACAAGGTTGTCCACCGAAAGAGCAAATTGGGAAGCAGTTTGGCTCAAACTCAAGCTAGTTATGATTCACAAACTTACTTACATACTAATTAACCACAGGCAAAGACAGAGACCGAAGAGAGATGAATTCTTTAGCAGGGAAAAAATTTACACTGCTAAAGCTCAAATCAGAGAACTGCATGCTGTTGACACAACCTGCCTTTCAATTGAGGATATATTTTAATTACCTAAGTATTCAAATGATGGTTAGATTGCTTAAGAAATTTCACAGCAGCAAAAACTGTGTCTGTGCTCTCAGCAAATAATCACCAAATGCGCTATCAGCTCCCTCCACTCCAAATTGGCTTATGCCACTGAATCAACTGATGTGTAGATTAGAGAGTATTTCAGGTTTCCTGCCTTGTGAGTAAAAAACCTACTATGCAATCAATTCCATTACACATTTTAAAAATATTACTTATGCCACCTAACTATTAATGTTAATCACACAGTATCAGGAGAGACATTTTCTTCTAGCCCATCTGGAGTATTTGTTCATGCACTCAGGAAAATTTGAAATGCAAGATGAGCTTTACAGTTTCAAACACTGCAGCAACTGAAATAGAACAGTATCATCTCATATGTCTTTAATTTTATCAGAGGACTCAGAAGAGTTCACAACTAATCAGTGAATTTGAGCAGTCCACGCAGCATCCTGACATAAATCAAGGGAAAGGCTTTGGGATTAGCCAGTTCTGTGTGTGGTACTGATTAAAAACATAGAAGATTCCCCTTGAGGCACTTTTCCAGCTTGGAGACTCAGGATATTACTCTCTGGTCCACTGTTAATGCGGCCCTGTATGGTCATTAAATGGGAAAAACAATGTATAAGCAATATATCATTTCCTACTTCAACATGTTATTACCACTCTCCATGATTTACCATATACATGGGAATTACTGTGCTCACAAAATAAACATATTTATAGAACTGTCATTCATGCCTTAATAGTCCATGTAATTTCATTTTCTTAAAAGGCTGCTTCTTTCTGTTGCCTTCCTCCTCCTGTCTACCCAAAATGAAAAACGCACTAACAGAAGTTTGAAAGTGTAAATGAATGCTATGGATTTCATGATAAAAAATTAGAGTGGTTTAAATTACATCTGCCTTGTTCCCTGAAGAGAGAAAACAACTCTTTTGAGAAGCTGCCTGTAGCAAAGGGCCCGTTCCTCACATTCACCTGTAGATGGCATTCATCCCATTGCTGTATGTGGCTCTTATGAGGATCCTCTTCACGTTTGCAAGGATAGTCATGAACTCCCTCCTGCTGACTGGAACATCCGTGCCATGCACTGAGAAAGAGTCTGGTTTCAGCACAATTTCTTCAGTGTGCTCTTCAGAAGGCTGCAGGTGAATTATCCCTTTTGGAGTGCTGATTTTCAAGTCACCTCCCTAGAGAGAGCCATGAAAGAGAGAGATTTAAACATGAAAAAAATAATGAAAAAAGCCCATTGGGGTACATGACTTATTGAATAATATATTTTACAAGAATAACAAATATCAGGAATATTCACTTTTCATAAACCTGAAATGAGCTTGCCTGATGGAATTGAAAAGCAGTGAAAAAGAAAGTTTGGGTTATTCAGATAAAACCTAGTGCCATGGTGCATGGATCTACATAGGCAAAAGCAAAGTCATATAATGCTGAGGCACTAAAGAACAGATCTACTGAAAGAATATCAAAGTGTAACCTCAAACGACCAACTATTTTATTTCTTCATTGATGAACAGGAAGCATTATAAGTTTCTAAGCTACTGCAATAATACCAGAAGCTTTGAAGCTTATATTTTTCTGAAGTGCGTCCATTTTCTCACACTAGAAATTAGCTGAAAGTATGTGCACTGTTTCGTGTCCTCAACTGCCAAAATTCACACCAAACATCTGAAAATGCAGGCCATTTTCTCTTTCTTTCTTTGTAATTTTGTTTTTCTTTTTTTTCTTTTTCTTCATTTCTTTCTTTGGCTGAAAATTCTTTACCTCTATGATGACATCAGATTGAACCATCAATTTAGCTGCTTCTTCCCCTTCTTCTTCTGTGACATCATAGGAGACTGTAAATTTCAGATGTCCTCCAGCGGCTGCTACCTGGGGAATAAAAAGACAGAAAAAAAATATAATTAAATAAAAGAAAATGTGACTTAACCACCTGGGGGCAGCTTTCTTGAGCATCAGTAGATTTCTAGTTTTGCAAAACCACACACAGACCCCTGAGGATTACAGCTGCTGAAGGTTGTGAATTCCTTAAACCCACAGACTAACAGGGAAATGAGAAAGAGATATGAAATCCATGCAAATTTCCATTAGATACTTGCATCAGACTTTCAGTGTATTTGTTCAGTTATGTGGTCCTCATTTAGCTGGCCACTGTATCAGCAGCCTTAGCAACCTACAGAAAATTCAATAACTTCAGTGTCATTGATGGAGCAAACTATGAAAAAGAAGAAAAAGGGCTGTGATGTTTTTTCTTAGAATGAACTGTAACTTAAAATAAAGTAAGAATTTTCCCTGATAGAGTCAAACAAATTTACCTTAAAAGAATGTTTCAGCCCTTTCGCTCAGTTTGACCCAGCCTAAAATGTGAGAAGTCAATGACCAGGCTCTTGTGTCCTGGCAATGTATTTATTCCATGCTCTTTTATCCCCAGAATCATGGCATTGACACAAGCTATTGCATTAAAAACGGAACATAGTATGATGCAAATCAAAAGCTGCAGACTTGAATGACAGAGTTCATAGTTCAGCACAGAAATAGTGCTTTCTGTTAATTGATTGGAAGCAATATAAGTAAATCAAATCCTGCAAGAGCTACATTTTGGGTTTTAAATGCCTGCCTCACACTTCATTGCAATATGAGCTTCCTCTCTGAGGATATTGAAATCATAGGATTCTTCTTCCCTTCCAATGTCTAGTACTGAGCACAGAGCAAATTTGTGAGTCTTTTAGAAAGAAAATAATCTGGTTAAACACAAAGACATATTTGTTCATCATACTGGATGCTTTGTGCGCAGTTAACAGAAAGCAGTGAAAGTCAACATCTTCATTATGTTCTGATTAATCTAATTCCAGGGGTGAAAAAATGTCCCAGCATTTAAGGCCTGGAAATTAACTGACTTTGAATTAGTGATAAAGATATATAAAAACCCCACATATGAGGCTGTACAGCTAATTCTTAGGTTAAATCAAGAAAATTCCCTCCAATTCATAACCTGGATCTTAGAATTGTAGGATCATAGATTATCTCAAGCTGGAAGGCACTCATACTAACTTGGTCACTCTGCTCTTGACACACTTTAATAGTCTGATATCCTTGTGGTGGCCAAACCAGCCCCCAGAACTGGAGCTGAGGCTGCCCCAGTGCAGAGCAGAGCAGGACAATCCCCTCCCTTGCCCTGCTGGCCATGCTTGGCCCTCCTGGCTGCCAGGGCACTGCTGACTCATGTTCAACTTGCCATCAACCCAAACCCCCTGATCTCTTTCCACAGTGCTGCTCTCCAGCCCCTTACCTCACAATTTGTGTGTGTAAGTAGGAGTACCTGGTCCCAGGGACAAAATCCAGCATTTGCTTTTGTTAGATTTTGCTGGTGATGGCCCAGCTCTCTAGACTGTCCAGCTCTCTCTGTAAAGCCTCTCTACCCCTGATGGAGTCTGCAGCTCCTCCTAGTTCAGCCACTGGCAAACAGTGGCATCACATGTTTATCAGGTCCAAACCTGCTGGGACCAATGCAACTACTTAAAAGCTTTGACCATAGCAAAATGAAAAGACTTTTTTTTCCTTGGATACAGCTGTTACAGAATTTTTGATTTCCCTGTGGTCAAGTCTAAGCACTGGTTTGTAAGTGTTAGAGAAATGTAGAAAATTTAGATATCTGAAATGCTTCAAAGAGCACCCAGGATTGCTTTTGGCTGTAGACAAACATTTTAGAAGAGTAACTTTTGCAGAATTTTCTCATTTCTATTTCAGTTCAGACTAACGACAAAGATTCAAGAAAGTGAAAATAATGGGAAACAAAGATTAGGTAGTTTTGGGCAACCCATAAAAATTATGTACCAAGACAGGTTTTACTTTTTCCCAGCTACATAACCTTTACCTTAGTATATAAAAATCCAACACGGGAACTAGCAGAACAAAGCAGGGAAAATAAAAATAAAAAAGGAAAATAAGAAGAAAAAACCCTTAAAGAAAGGAATTAGAATAGTTAAGGAACTCCAAATATATAACCAACAGGAAATACAAGAGGAAAGGAGCGGATTGCGTAGTCCAAAAAAGAGAACAGTCAGAGGAAATAGGAAAGTAATTTACCAAAACACAGAAGTCTGGAAAAATGCAGTGGTCATTTTTATTGACCTGTGGCAGCTGCAGGGTAGGGATGAAGAAGATTCAGTCTGACTATACAGAAAGCTGATTGTAAGGATTGTCAAAACAGTATCGAATTACTTGAAAATGCTATTGAAGTAGTTCATTAATTAGCAGCAGTTCAACATCTCAAAGATACTTTGGATATGATGCCTAAGCATTGGAATATAACTCAGAAATCCCTTGAGGTCTCTGTTAGCCACAGCAGTCTATTTCACTGCTGCAACTGGCAAGATTTGCAGATCATGAACAGAATCATACTGAAGACAAGGTCCTCAAAAGGCACTTATTGTAGAGAATACCTCACAGTTCAGAATATGTATTTACAATCTATGCTGTATAATACCAATACAAATTAGAAAAAAACCCAAACTTACATAAACTAAAAAGTACTGCTTCCTTTTGTCATTGTTTGCAATGGTAATTTCCTTCCTCTGCATATTTAAAGTACAAGTCCATCCACAGGCAAAGGAATTCAGAGGTCAATCCATGTGCTGCATGTCACCTTGTACAAAAAAGTACTTTTCACTGAATTTCTAATACAGAAATTGGGCACTCATGAGATCCCTCTACTTTCACACATTTCTCTGTATTCAAAGATTCAGGGTTCTGTTTCAAGGACTGTCATCTAAAACCATCAACACCAAACAGAACAGGGCATAAAAGTTTGCTTTGCTGGTGGCAAAGGCATGTATTGCTGAGACAAAAATAGCTGTCTAAAAACGTCAAAAAAGTTCCACACAATTTCTGTTGTCTCTCCCACCTGTTTTTGGATCAATGCATCAGATATTTCTCCCCAGCTTTGGAGGCAGAATCTATGTGTTCAAGAAAAGTCACAGACTCCCCAAGAAATAAAAAGAATAGGAGAGAATCACAGATATCTTAGTTCTAATCCAAGAAGTTTCTGGCAGATAAGTTTTTGGGGCTTTTTGCAATTGTTCAATGTTAACTGTACTCTATTATTATTATGTTACATGCTCTTAAGGATAAAACCAGAGAGCAGACAAAATTTTTTTATAACATCCTAACAGAAGGTCAACCAAAACTGAAGCAGAAAAGATGGTTCCTTTCCTGTGAACAAATGCCCATGCTCAACAGCAAAAGAGCTGGGGGGTAGGAGGAAGCACCCAGTATTACCCCACATAAAGCAAGCTTGGATGTTATATGCTTGTCCCACTAAAATTACTTTTCAGCCAAGATAAGTGATAGTAAGCCACAAATACTTTCAGCACTGAAAACAAACAACATTTCTCAAATATTAGCAAGGCTAATGATGAAGAAAGTTTGCATCTCTTCATGAGGAGATCAAACTTTACAAGTCTTTCTCTTCCTGCACTTAGTGAACGTGCTGCCAATACTTTCCCAAGCCAAGCTGTCAGGTTTCTCCTGCTAATGTCCTTGGAGAATATCTCCTTCTTATACTGATTTATATTTCATCTTATTCTTGAGTTACTGCATGAAGATTCACACTCTGCCTCTCCAATGCCTCTTGTAACTCCACCTGTAAAGGTTTAGTGCTTAGTCCACTGCACTGGGGATTGCCTCGTTTCTTCTGAACATCTGCCAAATGTAACTTCAGATGATTAGGGGCTATCTCCATTAAACAGGGTGCTGATTACAATCCCTTATCTCATTAAGCAGTAAAAAGCTCGTCTGTCAGTTAAGAAGAGACTCAGTTTGTGACTAAGGCACCTAAATATGAACTGAGGCATCTGATATGGCACTATGTGGTTACGTGTAGGCAGCTGAAAGAAGTCCCCTGTAAAGTCAAAGGAAAGTGGCTGGTTGGTGATCCCACCAAAGGATGGCATTCAAATCATTCCACTTTGTATTTATATTTAAAAAGTAACTTGGAAGACATAGAATTTTGCAAATGAATAAATAATTATATACTATGTGTATTATTGAAATATAATAAATACACCTTGCTTAGATGTTTGGTAGTAAAATCTATATAACAATGGATTTAACTAATAAGGGCCTGGATGTCAGGCCTGATCCAAGAGAACACAACACCTTCAAAACCAAAGTTACATTACTGCATTAAACTAGATTTAAACCAATACTCATACAACACCAGACTTTCAAAATCAGTGAAATAAAAGGCATCATAGAATCATAAGACTCATTTGTGTTGGAAAAGAACTCTAAGATTCTCATGTTCAACCATTAATCCAACACTGTCAAGTCCACCTGTAAACCCCATCCTTAAGCATCAACAAATATGAAGCAGTTGAACTCTTTTCCCTCTTCACTGTTAGTGGTTGTGGAAGAAGTGTAGTCACTGATGTATTGTATTAGAGAGACAAGCACTATTAAAAATGTTAATATTTTTATTAGACCAATATAGCTACAATACACCTACATAAAGGTAAAAGGATTTGGAAAAACATGAAGTTTTCCTTGCTATTATATAACTGTATATGGTCATACAATTAGAACTACACAAAATGAACAAACATTACCAGAAAAATTTAAAAATGGGGAAAAAAAGCACAAAGGCTGCAAACAGGAATGGGCAGAACATTTCCATGGAGAATGTTAATACACATACAGCTGAAAAAAAAAAAATCAAGGAGTCTCACAGCAATTTACTAATAGTAATTTCAGGTTCGAAGAGATAATATTGTGTTCTTATTCTGGAAGATATCCACAAAACAAATAAACACCCCACTTGTTTCCTGATACATCTGTGAATGTTATTTGCTTGCTGCCATGATTATGAGAAATTACACAGGTATTCACCCAGTTTTCCAGTGGCTCTGTCATATTCCTACAGCACTATCTATGATGAGATACTGTGCTTGAAGGTAACAGAATCATAACATACACATTCCCTGCTAGCCTTCTCGAACTTCCATGAAATAGGGCTGCAATAAAAGGTTGAAGTAGATTTGGACTCTTTCACCTTCACAAACTCTCTAGGTACACATTTATTTCATTACATGGATTTCAGCAAATGTAGAGATATCTGTCACCAGAATACCAGTATGTGAAGGAAATCCATTAAATAAAGTAAGATTTTTCCCAGTTTATTTGTGGTAACAAAATTAGTCCATAATTCACTGGCACCTAAGTAGTTGTGATATAGTTTGATGAGCCACTGAACAATGTACCACCTTAACTGACGGCTAAGTGCATGTGCTCTTCTAGCAGCTCACTAAGTTTAGAAGGGAATGGACCAAGGGCTGCTTTTTCTCACTTAATTTACTTGTGTTGAAGGAAATATGTCACTGGTAATTCAGCTCTCACCTGATTATCTTCTGCATGAAAAAATACCAGCTGTAAACTTATGATATTTAATTGGATTTTGCTGATCCAGTCTTCAAGCTAGTTGTAGTGTAAGGGAAGGCAGGGACTAGAAAAGAATTCTTATAGAACCATCACCAAGAAGACATCAAACCTTTCTTCATTTAGTAATAGCTCTCAGTAAAGATTGCATGTGTTAGTTCTACTCCAGATCCAATTAGAGATTAAATAGACTCTCCTCTTTTAAGCTGATTGAATTTAGATAGGATTTAAAAGCTCTTCTGAGGCATTAGAGCAATATTTCAGATAAAGCAGGGAGCAGAATAATCATGTTTTATTTGAATGACAGCATAGTTCTGGTTAGTTTAAAAAAAAAAAAAGTTAGAGTTTTCTTCATAGGAAGTTAAACTTTTCCCCTGAAAGAATGGACTTTTCCCTCAAGCTCTCTACCATCTAGAGTTCCACCAACTCTATGCCAGCTAATTCACAATCCTAGTTTCTCTGCTTACGTATACTCAAAATTCTTCTATATAACTTGATGCTAACTATTTTCACTTTTTCAGAATACTGCTTCCAGAGAAGTAGACCAAGTGAGGGAGTAAGTTTAAATAAAGTAGCCTGACTGCTTATCAGTGGTTGGTTTAATTGCCTTCCATGAGAATTTGTCTACAGTATTGAACCATTTAAAGAGAAAACTGAGAATTTCAAACCATTCATTGTCACCTTTAGTTTCTTCAAACAGACCACTCCAATAGCCAAGATTTCCAAGTAATTTTTTCCTGGAATCTTATCCAGAATGTTATGATACAGGTTCTTTAATTTCTAGTACTTCCTCTGCTGATCTTACATAATGGCAGAGTTGAGTAAATGAGAAAGTTGTTTTATTCAAATTCTTATTCAAAGGAGCTTTCTTCACAAATATTGTGAATATGGACAATGGAACAACATATTAACAATAAATCTCAATATTTAAAATTTTTTGCAGCAATGGAAAAAATCATCAAATCTGTGGGTTTATTTTTTTCCCTAAGTGAATGTTTTTTGCATAGGAGACAAATAAAACCTGTCCAAAGAGTAAGCACAAGTCATAAGTAGCAATGAAAATTCTATTACATTGTATTTCTTATGTACCTTGACCATGACTCTTCTCTATTTTATGCTCAATACTTGAGCAACTGGGACCCTTCCAGAACACTTACTCTTAACTAATCAAAGTCTTTTGCAGCATCTGATCACTTGGCCATAGAAAGAATACCTGCATCTATGAACCATGTATTCAGAATTAAACACTATGGAAACATGAGGGAAGAAAGAACACTCGCAGAGGAACACATTACAATCTAGTGAGCATCTCCTTAATCATCCCTTGAAAGTATCGCTTGCTTTTGCTAAAATATCAATAGATCAAGCATAACCAGACAACTTAAACCTTTTTGATTTTTGGTCCTGGTGCCTTTTCCTTCTTGCTCCGGAAGTTCAAGGCATAATTTGGTATAGTAGTTGATAATGTCTGACATCCTAAACACGACTCTGATATCTATTTCCAGGCCCTTCATATTTAAAACAGTTTGTCACAAAAATTTAGATAAATTAAATTATTGCACAATTCCTTTAATTCTATATATCTGCTAAGGGAAATATTAAATGGGAAATATTTGAAAAAAATCAAAAAGAAGCTTCTTATATTTTTCAAAATTATATCTATAAACTCACCCCAGTCTCACTATTACTGAGATACCCTATTAAAGTTATTTCATAACCCTAGTTCTCTTCCTTCCTGGATGAACTAGACTGTATTATTTGGATGTCTAAATAAAATACAAGTACTCATTGTGCTTAATGTGATGTTGAAACATCTAATTATATCATGAAACTGTAAAATGAAAAATGGAACAAATCTCAGCTCCTAAGGAAGATGGGAACTGAGTAACATCATCTCTCCTGCGAGCCCTCTGCTGCCTGCCACTCCTACTTACATTGAGTAGTTGCTCCTTCTGAACTTAGCACTGAAAAAATTAATGTAATCAGTGACTGATTGAAAAATTTGCACAGTAGGATTATATGCTGTCTCCTGAAATGTATTTATGAATGTTGATATTTACTTTACAAATTCTCAAATCTCTACCGTAATTCCCAGCTGTCATTTCCTCTCAGTTAAGAAGAGAAACAAATCCCTGGTCAACCACTCCTGAAGTCTAAAATTGACTTTTTTCATGAAAAATTGTTATAAAACATGAAAGATTACTTTGTTACAGTAACTTAACCATAGTAACCAAAGCGCATAACCCTGATATGGTTACTCACGTTTCCTTTGGTTTCCATACGATCTTGATTGTGCCTTCCCAACTACTGTTCCCCAAGCTACTATAACTAGATCAAGGGTTCAAAAAACACAAAACAGGAGCATATTCTTCCAGCAGTGATTTGACAACTTAATTCATGTGCAATTATTGCCCATGTTTATTACTTTGGTGGCAGGTAAATCTCAATCTTTGGAAGTCTACCAATCCAGCAAAAATATACAAGAAGCTGTGACCCTGTAGCATAGTATGTCAAGCATGCATCATAGAAGGACATTTAAAGAAATTAACCTTGTATGACATCACAGTTGCAGACATTTGTCCCTGACTGTATACAGTTAAACTGAAGGAGAAGAAAAAGCTAAAACCAAACAAATCAGTTAATACAAACTCAACAGCTGCTGCAACTGCTGCTCTGATTGCAATAAGCACTAATTTAGTAGGCCAGAATGGCTAAATGGTGTAAGTCTGGGTGAAAATACCACTTTATATTCAACTGTGAAGATGTTTCAGACTATTAGTGATATTGTAATCAAATTCACTATTTGAGCATCAACTCTGAGACATGTTTCTAAGTAACATATCCTCATCAAAAGTTTCTAAATAAAAACTGTTTACTGCTGGTCTTGTAGCTGTCAACAATCTCCTAATTGAAAGTAATTGTTAATTTTACTGATTAAATGTTAGCCTCCCAGTTCCATGGTCTGTGGTTCCAAAGAGGCAAACTGTAATTACAGTAGTCATATCAATGAATGCCTTCTTGTAATATTAGGATGAATGACTAATTAGAGCATTTATGTCAAAGTCCAGTTCCATTAAAACACAAGAACCGACCCTTCCCCTCTCTTCTCTGACTGTACTCCTCATGAATATTTTAACAAGAAAAAAAATTTGCATAATTTGAAAAACTAAAAGCTCATATTTCTATGGCAACAAAATCCTAGCATGCAAGGATTATTAAACATAAAAATGCAGGACTATAAAACAAGAGCAACTGTTCAGGTCCAAATTAAAAGCTGTTCTTAAAAATATTTTCTTCAGCTTTGCAATGGCATTTAGGGCTATTCAATATTTGCACGTGATACTGCTGGAGACATCTCACTGCATGATGATACTTAAACGAAAATCCATGGATGCCTCCTAAAGTGCTTACTTTCTACTGAAAAAGCTTAAACAGCATATGTAGCAGCAAGAAATAGTTAAATTCTGTGTCCTTGTTAGAACCACAGAATCATTAAGGTTGAAAAAGAACTTGAAGATAATTGAGTCACACCATTAACCTAGCCCACCTTGTTCACCACTAAAATATATCTCCAAGAGCCATCAAGTGGTACTGTCAACAGTTGTTAGTACAGTTCAGCAAGTCAGACTGTGTGTATTCTTGATTTCAGGCTTTCTTTTGTTTCCATGTTTGTAAAGCACCAAGCAAAACATCCCCGGAATGTTATTTCTAAAGTCTGTCACAAAAGAAAGTGGAAAAAAAATCCCTTTCACTTCTAACCAGCCAAAGGTTATTTTCTTATCTCCTTCTACTTAAACGGTTTGCAACATTACTATTGACAGTAATGTACCACAACGATGGCTGCACCAGTAATTCAGAGCAAAGTGTGACATAAGAAGCACTTTGGGATTCTTTAGGAAACTGAAATATATCATAATGTTTCAAGCATGAAAGAGTTTTGTAGCTAGAGTATCTGTTGGGCAAAATTATTCTGACAGGAAGGATATACTGCTTTTAATAACTGCCAGTGTTTCTAAGTGGGAAATTTTGAATTAAATAAAACGTAAAGAAGTCAATATTTTGGAAAAAAAAATAAATCTTTCTTTTCTAAAAGAGGCAGGGCTTTACAAAGCCCAATACCTGCTCTTCAGAGGTGGCTTGTCATTTGACGTAATAAATGCAACAGTAATATATTCCTATTTAGTATTTTGCTGCATATCATGGAGACCTCTAAATATCACACATCAAAACAAAAGCAGTAGGAATAAACATTTGAGTATCAAAAAAAGATATAGATGTGGATAAACTTGTCTCTGTGTACTACAATTCACCAACATTGATCACAGAAAAAAATTTTGCTTTCATTTTTCAGGTAAAGGGGAAAACAAAACAGTGAATCAGAACCCTGTGATTTTTGTCTATTTTCAGTCAGTAGAAACTGTATTTTGAATTACTTTGCCTCTGGAGCCAATGTTTCTCATTATTAAATTCAAGGCCACTTTCGTGGCTTGCTAGTTTTACAGCCTTTCTTTTGCTAACCCTATTTACGACAAAGTAACATAGATTTGAAAAATACCTATGTTTTCTTTTAAAGAAAGAAATTTGTGTTTGATGTTAATTGAAATGAATGCTAGTTAGCAGTAACTAAATGTATGTATGCATCACACAAACCCTGAATTTTGATAGTGTTTTACTCAAGGAACAAAGATATTTCAGAACAGTACAGACAGCACTTAATTAACAAATATGCTTTAAGACAGATTTTTTTTAAAAAACTGTGTAGATAAAAATCTATCATGTCATTCTTTATTGTACCCAGGAAAGCAATTCTGCACTTGTTATCACCATCATGGTAATCCACAGATGATTATTACTTGAGGCAATGTGCTCATCTATAGGAACTCTACTCGTGTGCAGGCACATGCACACACAATGTATCATATGCACACTGTGAAAATAAAACTTGCTATGAGCTCATCTCTGAAAATTACAAAACTGTGCTGCTGTTTTAAAGGATAAGGAAGAATCCAAGCTTGTTTCAAATAATCTTAAAAAAAATGTCCTTTCTGAAAATCTCTTCAGGTAATTTTTTTTTCTTCAAGTTCAAAGTCTTCATCTTTCTTATATATGATTTTTTTTATGAATAAAACTTACATTTCTTCTTAGAAGGCTGAAGGAAGGATAAGCAATCAAGCTAACAAGATTGGAGAGCAAAGGAAAGATAGAAGATGTGAACTGATGCCTAAGTCTGAGAAAGCAGAAATGGCATAGCTTTATAAGTCCTCCATAAGGGAATTTATTCTTTCAACTTCAATTTGCCTTAATGGGAGATGACAAAAAATCCTTTAGCCATTGTGAGGATAATGCAGGTGTATGAATTTTGTGGTTGCTGAAATCATGTGTGTTATTTTTAACAGGACTTTATAATTTCTTCCCCTTAAGTGAAAAAATATTTTTAAAATGTATTCTCCATATATTATACTGATTAGAAAAAATACATTATTCTCAGAAGCCTGTATAGGTTTCCACTTCTTGTTTCTATAAGTACACTGCCTTCTGTTTATAGACTTGAAGCAGTATCTTTTTTAACAATTATTAATTTATATAGTGTATCTTTTATGGGAAGGAAAAAAAAAAGGGCCCTTATATTCATGAGTTACCTCTGCTTTAAAGGCAGAATGATGGAGAAAATTTGCTTTGGATGAATTAATAACTGTCAAAAAAAGAGGGCAAGTCTACTGCCCAAGGGTTACTTGAGCTGAAAGAATCAACATCAATCTTACACTGGCATAAGCTCTAAGACTGTCATATGGAGAGTCCCATTTGAAGGATTCATCATCAAAAAACATTGCAGTTCCATGAGGTATGTTAACATAGAGGATGTGATTAATATAACATGAATTTGAATTCACATAGGGAAAGTTCTACTGAGATTAAATATTCTCAGGCCTGTCGACTTCAGACACTTAATCATGTAGATATTTTGCAATTCTTTTTTTTTTACAGAAAGTACTATGTGGATATAGGTGAAAGTCACATATTTCAAAGAAAGCCTCCTATTCTCTTCATAAATTCACTTTTTGAAATGTCAGAAATTCCTTTATCATTGGCTAAAAAATATAGTGCAAAACAAATTGAGCATGAAAAACATGTGATAGTATTGTCCTATACACATTACATTTTAATGTTCTGAAAAAAAAAGAGGCACCTAAAAAGCAATGCAACACCCACAAGCTTGAGGAATAAATACATTAAATCAAGCTATAAAATGATATCAAATGTGATCATAACAAATACACATGATGAACACAAAGTATCCACATATAGTAATACAATAAAATAATGTGGGAAAAAACTATTTCTACTGAAAAACTATCATCTTCATGTCCATTTTAGTCACCTAACTCATCTAACTGTATATTTTGTACCTTTCCAGAAGATACACTTGACCTTACCAGCTAAAAGAGATCCCTTATTTTTTTTCATTCTTTCCCTACAAATACGGACACTTTTCAATTCAACGGAGACTTTTTAAAAAGAAATTCCCTACTTTATAGTACATGGGCACTGTGTATGTTATATCTGATTGCTATTACAGGAGTGGATACTACCTACCTTTGATGATTGGTAGTGCCCTTTCTTACGAAGTTTTATTTCAAACTTCACTCAGTATGAAAGAGGGAAGGATAGATACATTATCTTTCCGACAATTCTCTGAATAAAATTCAGCTCTTTTTTCAGGACTGAAAAATACTTAGGATGCAGAAAAGGCTATTGGCATAGTTACAAGGAAAAAAGTCTACACAGAGATCATCAAACAGCAATCAAGTTAAAGGAAAGGGACACTGATATTTCAACAAATCACTAATTAAAAAAGTTTAGTGATGGACTGCAGTCTTTTTCTTGACTCAACCTAAAAGATTGAGTCCAACCATTAACCAAAGACCATGCCTTCCCTTCACAGAGCTGCTGCCTTTTAGTTAACTTAAAACATCTGTTTCAGTCCTTATAATTTTATTTATATTCATTTGTCATTAAATAAACTCTGTTCTCCATGTTTTTCTTTCAGTATGTCTTACTCTCTTTTGGGCTATCTCCAGTTCACAACAGAGCCCTGGACACATCAATATCCTTTTATGAGGGCTGAAGAGCCTTTATAAAAGGTTGGAATTGCAACAGGGCCTTTTGTAGAGAGAAGAGTTTAGACACGGAACACTGGACAAGATTTGACAGACCAACAATTTCACCTTGAGAGAAGAAGGAGTCTGTGTTTATGTGTGTGCAGGCAAATATGTTGTTTTATGCATATAGTGACCACGTATTTGAGACAGCCTAAATAGAGAAGATACAAAATTCCTCGTTCTAGGTACTTGAGAACGTCTCAGTACACATCCCACCTGATTGCAGTAAAAATTCTCATATGTCAATTTTCTAAATAAGAAAGCATTCCCTACCCTAATGTTAGGATAAACATATATATAGTGAAACAGCTATAATATCAAATAATGAAATGTTATTTGCAAAAAACACTAAAAATCAGTTTAAGCTAGTTATCTATTTCTCAACATAAGTTCAGTTTCTAGCAACTGACTTATTCATGTTTTCTCATTTGTATCCTTGGAGCATGGATAACGACTTTATGTGCATCAAAGCCTAGAATAAGAATGAGAAAATCATGCTGAGTTTTGGTGTTGCAAGTAATTGTTTGAAAAATAATTGCAATTTTACAATTTTAAACAGTAAAATGTCAGAATTTCATCACATGCTCTAGGATCTTTATATATTATTAGCAGCATATGAATCTTGAATCTAGTAGAATGTAGGATTTTTTCATTATTCATTATTATTCACTTGGTTTCAACAGCTTTTCAAAAGTTATTCTGAATTTCAACAAAGAGTTTGGAAAACCTTAACTTAATTTTATATTTTATCTAGGATACCAACTTTTAACTTCCCTTGAATGTCTTTTGGATTCTTGGTGTAACAAAAAGCTATAAAACTCAGAAAGAATCAACCCTTGAAAGTAGTTCATATATAATAGATAAATGCAAGGTCTTCTGAGTGTGATTAATGTGATTTATATACTTACATAAATTTCCTTTAATTGAATGTGTTCCTTCCTTCCCTGTTTCTGTTGACAATGTAAATTTTCTCCCCATTTCTAATGTAAGCCAGGCTGCTAGGTCCTAATAAACCAAGTTTTGACTAACAGTGTATATTTTCTGTTTCCATCTCAAACTCTTTAATATTTAGCAGGGTTTCATGCTGCCTTAGATTTAATGCAAATGGTGTGGTACAAAGCAACAATTAACTTTATAGCCCTAAGATAAAATATGAATAAAAAAGCTATCACTTCACAATAGCATTAGGAGAAAAAAAAAAATTACTAAAAATGTTGACCTTAACTTAGGGCTGTTTAAAATGTGTCTTAAATGAAGACTTCGACTTACAAAAAGTTATACAAGTTTCCAGACACAACAAGAACACATCACAAACTCCCCTAAAAATGTTAATCTATATTTAAGTAATGGTCATATATCGAGTTAATCACAAACAATCAGGGAGTAGGTTTTTTTGCCATAGCATCTCTCTACAGACTGCAAGTCATTGTTTTGACTCAGCAGTGTGTTTAAGACCCTACTGCACTTGGTCATATGAAAAATTAGCCTCTCCACTGTAGTAAAATTTCTAAGATCTACAACTGTTTGAAATTTGGAATGGACAGAGATTAGATCCAACACTGTCTTTCAGTCCTCCACTGCCATCATGTCCTTCATTAATGTATGAATTCTATTTCTTCATTTGTCTCTTCCCACCCTCACCCTAGCTGAATTGGCCCATTTGTTATTGTTTCATAATCTCTTGCATTAACTACCAATTATGGTTTAATATATACGTAAATCACCTTTTACTTAAAATTGTCTATTTTCTAATCCATTCAACATTTCATTTCTCTTGCTTTGATTGTAACAGAGACATTCCCTAGCTCAGGAAACGAGTGCATATTGCAGAACACTGGGTTGGTGGCCAGGACAGCATTGATGAGTGCTTGCATTCTTACACTAATCCATATGCATGTGGTATTGGCCACAGCTGGAGACGCACAGACCTTTCCTCAGACTAACTGCAGCTGCTCTCGCTTTCTCAGAGCTGTTTCAGAACTGAGCTCCTGCTGATAGAAGCTGCTGCAGCTCCATGAACTTAATTGATTTCTGAAAATTTCTGCTAACAGGGAATCTGTCTTTTCCTGCTGCATCAAGTGCCAAGTAAGGTGTTGATATCTCACTTCTGAAGAGCTAAAGATAGTCCTAACACTCTCTGGGGAGTGAATGAATGTCCAAGATCATTGAGCAAGAATTACCATTACTTAACACTTGAAACAAGTCTCTTTTCACTACTTTTCACAGCAAAACCACTGCTGTATTCACTTAAGACAACTAAGAGTTTCATAGTCAATATCTTTTATTAATAAATTTCTGAATGTCAAGCAGAAAGCAAGTAGCTAAGATCCACACCAAAACATTTAAACTCCTTGTATTAGGTAAAAGAAAGAATTGAGTGTGAAACAGCAGGGAATATATTGCTACATATTAAGACTGCCCAAATCCATACAGGCCAATGCGTTTTGTTTTTAAAATGTGTGTGATGCTTGGGAACAAAAAAAAGCATACAGCCCCCTATGTGGCATATGTAATACACAACCTGTGTACTCACACATCAGCCTGTCTCATGTCACTTTCCTACCCTGGCAATAAATTTTGTGCATAAAACTCGGTGCACTTTCTTGTACAACATTAAACAAGTCATTTATAGGAAAAAATATGATTTCATGCATATTTAGGATGATTGTAAAATTTCACAGTCCTGTGCAATGTGCATGGAATTGCAGTGCATTCCCAACATGATTCTGAAATATTTTAGCTTAAGTTAGGAATTGGGTTTTTTCAAATGCTTTTTCATAGTGAATTGTAACTTCAGGTGCACTAGCCTTCTGTACAGATAACAGTGCTCAGAAAGACACATCAGAGCCTGTCGTTTGCAATATACAGAAGTTGTATTTTGAAATATTCAGATGTGAGCAGAGTTGCTTAGTACATCTTCCAAGAACTACTGAAATTGTAAATGGTAAGAGGTTTTTATAAATCTTGCTTTTAGTTTGGAATAAAAATTTAAGATCCACAGGTTCTTTTAGTATTCAAGACACCAGTAAGTGATCCTCATAAAACTTTTAGTATATATGGACTACAGCCTGAATAAGCCCCAGTTAGTCACACTTTTCAGATCCTTCTGCAGAGAATCTGAAATCTCAAATTATTTCCTGTTCATAGTTTCTTTTAATTATACTTCAGGATAAATGGCATCAAATGTAACATCAGTTACTTTAGTATTATTGTGCCAAAACCCACCAAAATATTTATTTTTAAGTAGATAGTAGTGATATCCCATAGCAACTTTCGCATCCAAATAATTCATGCCAGGTATTTGGGAAGAAGTCATAGAATCAAAAGCTACACACAAAACCATTAACACTCTAGATGCAAAATCTATCACATATTTTTAACTGAGAATTTAAAATACGGTGATAAGAAATCATTTCACTGCTATGCATGGTGGGTATGATACATCAGCTGCATCTTTTGAAAAGATCATGTTCTAAAGGCCTAATTCAATCCTTATGCACATGAAAAAATTATCCTAGTGATTTTCCACCTAACTACTGACTTCCTGTTTTATTCTTCAACATTTTCTGTAATACAATGCCTTTTAGGATATTGGGTATAAGTGGTGAGATTTTGGTGGCAGGTGGATTGCAGGAATGACCCCTCTGGAAAGGGGTCAGGGGCTCCCATGAGCAAGGCACAGCATGGTCCAGCTGGCTCTACAGTGGACCCACCACAGTCCATCAACCCATCAGCTAAGCTGGTGATGCTTCTGTGGAAACATATGTAAGAAATGTGGGAAAAATAGAGAATGAACAGAGGGAGAGGGAACTAAAATAGTGAGAAACATCAGACAGAATATCCAGGTCAGAAAAGGAGCTTCATGGCACAGCAAATAACCCTTCAATCTATGAAAAACCCATGCTGAACATGTATTCCTGACAGGAAGTGCAGCCCATGGAGAGCCCAAACTAGAGAGAATTTTTTCTGAATGACATGTCAGAGCAGGGGAAAAGTGTGAGAGAGGAGTAGCAGAGTGGAACTCTTACATGCTGACCACACCCCTCGAATTTGTTTCATGCACTCAGGGAGCGACAGAGGAATCAAAAGTGAAGGAATATAGTTGAATCTAGAGAGGATAAAATAAAAGTATTTTAAATGTTTTTTTCTTTCTTTCTCATTATATTAATTGGCAATACATTAAATTAATTTTCCCCAAGATGAGTCTATTTTACCAATGACAGTAATTGGAAAGCAATCTCCCTGTCTTAACTGCTATGCATGAACTTCCTTATCCTATTTTCTCCCCCTGTCCTGCTGAGAAGAGAGAGAGAGTGAGCATCTTGTTGGGAGTTTGGCCCTTAACCACAATTAACCCACCATACCACCTCATTTTCATTCTGGAGCAGTTCATTTGAGATTATTATGTGAAGTGTGCAAACATCAAGATACGCCTACTAGAAACAGAAAAAAATATCTCAGTTATATTTTTAGTTACAGTTTGTGGAATACATCCAGTCTGTTTATAAATACCTGAAGGCAAGGAATACAATCCATTTAAAATCCAAGATATCTAAAGGCTCATAGAAGTCAATGCAGGGAGCTTGATTTCAATAATCTGGATTGAAGCTATAGTGTCTAAGGTTGCCTAGCACTTCACAGATGTACCATAAAAAATATAAAAGGTCAAAATATAATACATCACAGAAAGTTTTACAAAGATTTTAACTTGCAGCTAATTCAAATTTTTAAAATGGTTTACCCACATTAACACATTGCTTTACATCTAATAAATTACATTAAACTCAATTTATTTAGATACTGGTTGAATTGATTAAAAAGAACAGTAAGCGAATGGTTTTGACACTAAAGGAGCTCCAAACTTGTAGTGTGTTAGCCACATGACCACAAGGCTTTAAAGAAAAACATGACTTCCATTAAGACCCTATGCCAGATATGGTACATAATGTTTCTCACTGTATTTTAGACCCTATGCATCTACCTACTCCCATTTAATAGGCATTTATGATTGGCATTTAAGATTTCTAGTATGATCTGTAATCTCTGGAAAGGTCACAGGACTGTATTTCACCAGAGAGTAACAAGAATGTCTGAAATCAAAAAACAAAAGCGTAACACAATAATTTACAACAGAATGATTTCCAAATAGTCAACCGTATCTCTGTGATATAAAGTAAGTTGAAAAGAAATTTAATTTCTATAGTTTTAATTTTAAAGTAATTATTAACACTTAGCTGCTTGTGGGTTTGTAGACAACACAAAACCCTAAAATATTTGAGCTTGGGAGGAACCTCTGGAGATAATCTTGTCCAATCCTTAAATACAACCAATACTTTAGATGAAAATTTTTAAATTTAATTGATACTTATATATTTAATTTGGCTTAGCTTTATGTGGAAAGAAGGAGTCCAACTGCGAGTATGTAAGACCTAGAAAAAGTGTTCTATTTTACCATTCTGACCTTGGAGAGTTTAGCATCCTCTGCAACAGCAAAGAGCTTCTAACTTCAATTAGTGAGAATGAAAAAGAAAAGAGGAAAAAGATGCCAATATAACTAGATGAGTAGAAGAGGCTTTAAAAAAATAAATTCCCTATGGTCTCCATTATTCCTCAAAAGAAGGAAGAGAATATCACATTGATACCACAAAACTACTGGGAATAGGAGTTAAGTTGAGGTGAAGAGCCTTCTTACCTTTTAATAATGAAGCAATTTCACTTTTAAAATGCTTTTTTGTTTGTTCTGGGGCTATTCAGAAAATCTGAAGAAGTTTGCCTGCCATTTTAATCCAAAAAGTATTTCAGAGGCTAAACAGACAAAATAGAATTTACTAGTCTTCCACAGATATGCTGTTAATTCTCTTTATTTTAATAAATACCTGCCAGCCAAAAGTATCTACTCCAGGTCAAATGAAACATCTGATCTGTAATGAAATCCTTCAGTTTTCCATTTTAGCTAGACCAAAACAAAGTTTTTAGCATGAGTTGATCCCAATAAATTCTCATTACCTTTCTCCTAGACTTTTTAATGGCCCTATGAAAGATGGATTATCCACTGAGACACACTTGAGAATGATTTCCATATTGTCAGAATCCCTGCCCTTCATTCATGATTGTATCTTTTCACCCCTAAAATGAATGCATATGAATTATTTGCAGTATGACTACTGTTTTTCAGATTAAAAATGTAGCTGCAGTAGGGAAGAAGCAACTGTGAGAACATCAAGGTGCAGAATGAATATTTGAGCTAGATAATTTAAGTGGGTCTACAACTGGCTGCTAGTTGGCTACTTACTGTAAAGCACAGGTGTCTCCACAGTGCCTTATCATTTGCTGTTTTCTGAGAAAACATTAATTTCTGCTTGATGAGGGCAGGCCCCCAAGACACAGTAGAGTTTATGCTAAAGTTCAAAGGAGGGTATGAAAGCATTGACTATGCATCAGGACATGAACTGCTATCACTCACACTCTTCTGGGTGGCACAAATGTTTATGCAGCTTTCAGCACATTTAATTTAAATTAAATCCCACAGAAGTTAAGTAACCGTTTTCCTGGAAATCTATCTAGGCACAGGATGACCTTGTTTTTACTCAGGGTTCTCATGTGTTTCCATTCAATTAAAACTGCTTCTCAACTCACTGAGATATCTCCTTATTTGGATATGCTGACTCTCTATATTGCTTTTGTCTAGTATACAAATATTTTCATCAGATTTTTTTTTTTAATTGATGTACCAGCATCAAGTTAGTGCAAAATTGTACAAAAAGTTAGTGAATTATTGCACTGAATTTTATTCAGGGCACAAGGACTGGAAGCAGTCTAAACTAGAGAGGTTGAGAATTCAGTAATTAATACCTGACCTAGATTATTAAAAGTTATCTCAGAACATTTACAACACCCTGCTGATGGCAGTAGAGCTAGGGCAATTATTTAATAAATATCCCTTTGGTCTGCTGAGGATCTCCAAATAACTGACGGGTCATGTGCCACTGAGAGGTTCCCAGTGGCTTCATCTTATGCAGAAAGCTAAAACATATAAATAGTTATTAATAGCAATTATATTTACCACTGGAACAAAATGCAGCCATGACTGCATGGAGGAGTGACCTTTGCAATCATAAGCTGCTTCTAACAATGTATACAAATTATGTGTTTTGACTTAAAGATTATAGTTTGGAAAGCTGATGTTTCATAATCCCTGCCTCATGCAAGCATTTGAATTACTTACATATAAACATTTCTGTCAAGTGTAAACCATTATTTACAAATTATATTGACTGTAGTTTCCTTATAGTTATGTTACACACAGGACACTGTATCTTAGTTTCATTTATAATTGAGAAAAATGACAAGCTATTATTTTTGTGAGCTGTCTCTCTGACTGGAAATCTGGGAATTATTGCACAAGATATCTAACTTGTCTGTACAGGCCTCTATCAAAAATCTCATACCAGAGGGACAATGAGACTTCCTGTATTTAAGCTTCCTTTGTATTGTAAAGTAAAATAAAAGTGCAACTGCACAGTAAACTGTCCAGCGTAGACTGTCTAAGAGATTTCCAACATAAATTACAGCATTAGGTACTTCTCATGAACAGGACAGGATTTCGTCCGTTTTATCAAGCTTTTGTCAGCAATTTAAAGCATTTTTCTAAACTGAATATTTTCAGGTTAAACTGGGAACTGCAGAGACCCTAGCCTCATCTAACGCTATGTACCTTATTTTGCTTTAGGGATGATATTCCACGTGTTTCTCCACTGTTGGTGGAAAAGCAGTGGGTATTCCTAAATTCATGTAGAGCATAAGTTAATGCTATGAGCTGTCCTCTGCAGGAACTTGCCTCTCCTCTGGTTGCACAGGGAGTCATCAAAATTGGTTTGTGAATTTAACACACCAGAACAGACCTAATTATTTGGCAAGACTTCTGCGTTTCCCATTTAAGAAGTTTATTTGATAAAGTGTGTGGTGAGCCAGAAAATTACAACTGTTTAAATTGTTTATAACAGTTTTCTCTAGTCACTCTCATCAGTCTCCTCTTCTCCAGACTGACCAAACTGAGTGACCTCAGCTGCTCTTCCTATGGCTTCCCCTCAAAGCCCTTCGCCACCTTCATTACCCTCCTTTGGACACTTTCTCGTGGCTTTATATCCTCCTTGTAGTGCGGCATCCAAAACTGCACACTACTCGAGTACTCTTTAAAAGTTTCTCTTAATTCAACAGCATGGTTTTTCAATAATATGACATTATCCGTGGCTTCAGAACTAGAGAACAGAGCAATTCCTAGATTAATAAAACAGACTTACTTGAAGTATCCAAGTGAACAACAACTCTGTCAGTGTAGCTCAAAAACTACTTTGCAAACTTTTGTTTTCATTTTCAGTCATCTGTGTATCTAAAGCTCATTCAAACCAAGTACTATTGTATGGCTAAACAAAGAATTTTGTATGTTGAGTTTTGGCCCAAGAACCATTTTATTGCCTCAGTTTCATCTTACTGGAATGAGGAGTTCATGGCAAAAATTATTATTATTAAGTGCTCAGGCCCTCTTTTCAGTATAGTTACAGCTCTTGACACAATAGAGCATCATTTTACAGTAAAATGAGGAAGTATATTATACTTTAAGAGCATTTAAAATTGTCTAAAGTAATAGTTGTAAGTCCTAATACACTGTTCAAGACTTTTACCAAACTAAGGAACAGACATAAATTAGTACCATATTGTACACATGTTGATGAAGATAATATCCTGCCAAGTACGAAAATGTCATCCTAAAATAGAAAGCCACATTTCCTCAGGATATTGATCTAGCTTAGCTGGACCTTATAAAAGACGGAAAAGTGGATAATGTAACCTCAGACATGAGAAGTTATTAAGTGAATTGACTGCAGGAGCAGGACCTAATCCTGAATCCCTACCATATGAGAATTTCTCAGGTCAGATTGTTTTTATGGCTCTAATCTAATGCAGTGCTCCTTTGGGAAGGAGGAGTATCTCTGAAGTGAGTTATTTGCTGTGGTACCTCTGTCACGTATTTTTGCACAATTTACTTACTTGCCTCATAAAGTCGTAACATTATTTTTTTTTTGCTGGAACTCCACAATTCCTTTTGAATATTTTTGTAAAGACTTTATTTCTAGTCAAAGTGCTCTAGCAGTAATTTCTACTAAGAAGGGGTTTGTTTTCAAGTTCACAGTGTTTTAATACCTAACAGGCTTAATCAGTGACTTAGCAGACATATGAAACAAGATATGACTAACAACATTTAAAAATTACATTCATTGTTAGACATGTATATGTTGGTTAGACATATATAGCTGGATCCCACTATACAAGAAACAGCAACAGTCACTCACTGGAACTATGTTCATTGACCAAATATTGACCATCTGCAGCTTGTGGTGTCTACAAGAATACACAAGTCAGCACCAAGGCAGAGTTACTACTGAACCAATATGCAGCTTAGAACAAAAATCACAACTTCACTCTGAGGACAAAGGAACTGTCATTCCTATGGCCCAGAGAAAGATGTTTAAACTTTAGAACAAGACATCAGAAAATTAAGTACGTCTTCTCTGCCTCGCAACTAACGTTGATAGTATGCAAAACATCATGAATTGGTGCATCTTTAAAGGAACATGGTCAGTATTAGTCACCAGTTCTACCACAGCTGAGGAGCTGGTGACTAAAAAGGATGAGGGCATGATCACATATCATTTTCTACCATTAGCTGTCCCACAAAACTCACTTTCCTGGCTAGCAAAAAGCAGATTTTGTAGAATGAAGTATTGACCTCATTCCTGCAATAAAACAGACACTATAAGCTGGCAAAGGCATTTTTTGTACCACTATTTTTCTTGCACAGGCCCACTCAAGAGAAACCAGAATATGCCTTGAAAAGTGGTTACACTAATTCATTTTTCTGTATCCTCCTATGATTCTACTTGATCTGATTTATCGCTTCCCCTTCTTCAACCCTATTTAGCTATTTTAGAACTGGCTCAGATCACTTTCCAGGGTTCACTGCTTTTGAAATACTCCAGTACAAAAATGGAGTGTGTGATATAATCACATAAATTAGAAGATTGATAACAATATGTTGTTCCTTCATTTATTTTCATACTAACCTGAATCCAAGACATGTTTAAAAGTTCTTAAAGTGTTAATACCAAGGGCATACAGATTCTAAAATCATTGCTAACAGAATTGTTTTAAATAACTAGCAGACTATAATGCAGAGACAGAAATAACTCATCTCTGAAAAACAGAAATTTAAAAGGATTTTCCTACAATATAATCACAAAATATATTCCTTCTTTCTGATGAGTGTCAAATGTAATAGGCAGGAATTTACAGCATAGCCTGACTGATGAGAAGTAAACAATAGTTTGTGCTTTGACATCATGACAAACACCTGCAGTTCTTTTATGAAGTACGGGTAATTTTGCCTCCAGGCCACTTACCCAAAGCCAGCGTAAATTTTGATTTTCCTAGATTTTCCCTTACAAACCATTTCTTAGGGACCTCTCAAAATCAAGTAACAATAGTAGAGGGCACGACACAGAGTGGGCTGCCACAGAACACAGACTCAGTGTCTCAAACTAAACCTTCCTTTATTTATCGTGTGATAAAATTTTTAATGTGCATTTAGGACAAATAAAGACTATTATATCCAAAGACATCTCCATGAATTCAGAGGTACCCAGGCTATAGGCCTGAGGTTAGAAAAGTATGTGATGAAGTATCACCATATCCTTAACAGCTTACTCTTCCCTTGGCACTTACTGGCCATTGTGATTATTAAGAGGCTGCTGGGCTGTTGGACATTCCCCTGGTGCAGTTTAGATACTGTTATAGCCTCAAACTTTGTCTTTTCCTAGGAAATATACTAATGGCTTGTGATTCTATGTAAAAAAAAATGAGAAGTAAAAACCTTTGTTTTGGTGCCTTATGAATGCAATAGCTACATGCTCAGAAGGTAACACACTAACATGTATCTTTCTGTTTTCCCTGAGGAAAAAAATAAAACTACTTGGCAAGACTTATTCTAAACCTGAATCTGTGATCTTCTTCCTCTTAGGACAAACTCTTCTTCAGATCTGCAGGGTGAATCCTGTTTGCAGTTTAGTGGTTTATTACAGATTGTGCTTCCATTTCTTTCAGTATTGCAGGCGAAAGTTTTTCAGAGACACTGAAGAATACTTTATACTAATTCACAGAATAGCTAATATGGTTCCAGATAAGAATCTGTAATAAAAAACAACTGTATGTAAGTATACCCTATACTGATAGAGATCAAAAGGGAGAATTTTTCCTTAGTGATCTTGAGATACAAAAAATCGCCCACAAAAATGACATGTACTTAAAACTGCTCTTCATTTTCTTGCTAGTTGGCCAGATGAGAATTTGATCATATGTAAGCATGGATTTATACTCTTCCTATCTACAATTCCCTTCTGAATTCCACCTTTTCCTTTCTTCCTTCCCTAAGAACAAAGAGATCAGTGGGCTCATGTGATATTTTTAGATCATCTTTTAACAACATAATTGTCTCTAAAGCTTGCAGCAATTTGAATTTCCCTGTGGTGAGTTAACACAAAAACTAACAAGGAATAAATAAATAAGCTAACTTATTAATTAATAAAGAGAAACTTCTAAAAGGCCTCATAGAGCTTACAACTATGGACAACTGTAAGAATCTTGGGAAGCTCGAGACCAGTGAACATGCCACACGCTCGGAGCTACCTGCCCGATGGGGTGATTTTATGCTGGCTCCTAATGGGATGCTGAATGGTGTCCCAAGCAGATGTGCTCATCAGGGTAGCTCAAGTCACTATTCCCATTTCTGTTCACGTAGTCAGGATAATAAAGCACACCGATTGCAAAATGTTTGCTTAATTGCTATTGCCATACTGCTGGGATTTCTATTTAAGATTCTTTGTACACAGAAGAAAAGAAACTATTTATGGCCTTTTGGGCAGTATTCAGGCTTCTTTTTTTTTCTTTTTGGGCAGTATTCAGGCTTTTTTTTTTTTTTCCTACTTTCAGTATTTTACGTGAGCCATATATATGTATTTCTAGTGAAATGTTTAAGAATGCTTTTGTTACTCTGGTCAAATTTTCCTGAAGGTCCCAGATTGTCCAAAGCACATGCACAGTTAACTAGGATTGTACATAAATCTGTGATACTGCTTACACATTTTTACCGACTGAGTTAATGAATAAAATTTAGTTTTAGTGTCCCTCCTATTACTCATTCACTTGGTATTCATTGTTTTAACACTGGCCATAATGATACCCATTAGGTTTTAAAATGGATGTCATTTATCCTTCCATAAGAATTCCATCATAATTCAGCAAGACAGCAATATACTCATTATGATGGATCTTTTCATTAATAAGCTGAATTTGTGTCCACATTATCCAACATAATATCTACTGTATTCAAGCATTAATTAACATCCACTTATTTTAAAGTGGTAGTCACTACCTGCCTAGAGCAAAATAAAATCTGTATTGTAAGCTTAAATTCATCACATTCTTCCAAGTGAAGACATTTCAGTAAATATCCAGTGTTTTCAGAGTTTTATAAAATGCTGCAGCAATAGCATACGTGCTGTAGTATTTATGAAAAGTGGACTTTCCCATGTTAGAAAGCAGCATGCTGTTAACAGAACAGGCAAGAAACCCTGGGACATCATTTTCAAAGACATGGTTGACTGTAGCCACTTTGCAGTTATTTCTGCTGCTGTTCTGAGCACTGCAGAACAATCTCAGGTACCTAAACAGTGAATGAGACGGTGGGTTTTCAGCTCTCTGACGATTTTAATATTTGAATATGAAACTAAACATATGTTGTAGAAATGTCAGAAAGACTTCAATAGGTCAGATCAAAATCTCTTTAGACCAAGGTTTTCTTTCCAAACACAAGAAAACTTTCATAATGTTACTAAGGAAATAATCTGTCATCTTCAATTCAAAAATCTTGGATGTATTCGAACTGGCCCAAAGTTTTGTATTTGAAAAATACAGTCTTCTGCTCTGTCACAGCACAGACTATCTCTATATGTTCTAAATATCTTTAGTGCATAAATGGATGAAAATTAGCAAACATTAAATGGAAATAAAAAATAAAACATGCAAAATAAATACAGGAAACCTACACAAGAATTTAAATTAGATTTTCTGGGTTTAAAACACCAGGAATCTTTTGAAGAAGACAAAGGAATATTTTTTTATGGATCTACTATAAGTTTTTACTTTAGTTGCTTCTCTTGAAACATTTCATAGGTCTATAGAACAACCATTTTCTAAATGCAGCATTTAGCCATACAAAATACTAAGAGACAGCCTGAAAGAACTATCACCTAAAAATCTTGAAAAGAAATAAAAGGTGCATTACATTTTGGAACATATAATGTGATCAGAGTATAGTTACTTCTCTGTACAATACATCTATAGATAATTGCCCAGAATTGTCTTACTTCTCAAAAGTAAGTATATAAAAAACACCTTCACAGCACTGGGAAACAAAGTACACAAAGAAGCTAAATATTGATTTACAGGAAAAGTAGCTCAAGCGAAGTTATTAATATTTGCCTAGAATAATACTCTGATAGGCAAGTATATAAATGGCAGATTGAAAGCACACTACAGTCAGTAGTTATATTTATAAACACATATAAATTAGGTGAAAAGCTGCTGCTTTCATTGTTTTAAATAAAGAATGTGAACCTCTTAAGTTGTTTGTTTTTTTTCCCCTCACAAAAACTTCCATTGAAAGTTTAGAAGCTTTTTTCTTATGTCATTTCAATTTTGCCTGTAATTTTCAGAAAAACATTAGATTGGTAACTCAGTAAATTGAATTAAGAACTGTGTTGTGTCATATTTTTCAAACAGGTTTCAGAGTTTGATGAGGCGGCCCCCGAATGGTGAATGCACTTCTATTTGATTCAAAGTTGAGACGGTGCAGGGACAGTCAAGAGAGACTGAGATTTGGTGAGCTCTTTTGCCTATCCCAAATCTTTTCAGTTATCATTTATTTTCCTTGAATATTGCAGGAAAAATGATGTTTTGTTTCATGGAGCTCTGGAAAGGCCTGGTAATGAGTCTGGTGATTTACTGATAGAATCATTTACTTGATCATACTTATGATGGATATAAGAGATTTAGAATTATCCAGGAATCATTAAGGTTTGAAAAGACCTCTATGGAGGTCGTTCATCAATGTAATGCTGCCAGGTCCACCACTAAACCACATCTCTAATCACCCTATCTAGACATTTTTGAACATTTCCAAGGATTGTGATTCCACTGCTTCCCTGGGAAGTTTGTTCCAATGCTAGACCACTCCTTCAGTGAAGAAATATTTCCAAATATCTAATCTACACCTCTTTCGGCACAACTTGATGCTCTTTCCTTTAGTCCTGTCATTGTTACCTGGGAGAAAAGACCCATGGCCACCTGCTTATATCCTCCTTTAATGTAGTTATAGAAACAGTAAGGTCCCCCTGAGCTTTTTCTGCAGGATAAAAAACTCCAATTTGTTACCAAATATTAGAATTTTTCTACTACTGCAAGTGTCTTTTCAGAAAGAGAAGTAAAAAATTGCAGTGACATTTCCTCAAAGGCACACTGCAGTTACTCAGCCAACTCCATTACACCAAAGAGGATCACACTTTCCAAATTCAGAAACAAACTATCTCTCTGTGATGTTTCTAATGGAAAATTTGAGAATGTTTAGTTTTAGTGAAAAAAGCCAAAGCAGTATTTTAATGAACCATTGTCAGCTAGCTGTAACATAAAAGCTTGAGAGCTTTTTGAGAAAAGTTGCCCTGATCATTCCTCTATTTAATTTTCTGTGGTTTTAATCTCATGTGGCAATTTTTATTCTCTTTCATCCTTTCTGTTACACATTCATATTTTTTTTCAACAAATGAGATGCCTGTATAAAGTGAATTTTATTCAAATGCATAGGTATACTTACTACCTATTTGATATAAGAGACAGAACAGTGACAAAGCTGGATTTTTGTGAACCTACACAACTGAGTTAATACATCATCTGTGAAAGAGGAAAAATTCACAGGGCTGTGTAGCACAGAAGACAAAACTTGGTAAAAAAACTGTAGAAAGTTCTTTCTCAAAAAGAACTTTTCATCACAGCAGACTAAACAGAATTAGCTCACACATTTAAGTAATAAGACACAGCTGACCAAACAACATATCTATTTATTTGATTAGCTTTAAAGGCATCTGTTGTTACAAATCTACTTTCTAAGTTAAAAAACTCAGTTTTGGTCCACCAGTTTTATTACTTTAGACTGTTTAGGTTTATTAACTTAGGAAATTTTCTTTCCTTGCCTAATCAGAACAGAATACTGATCTATTATTTCCTTTTTTATTTCACTTTTTTAACTTTTCCATCTTTTTTTTTTTAACTTCACAAACATTTACAATTACTAGATATATGTACAGTTCTGTATTGTTGCATTTAATTTAAAATATGTAAGAAGAAAAAGTTCTTCTCTAATATGACAGACTTTGATCATTTGAGCTTCAAATAACTTCAAAGTAAGTGAAATTCTGTGCTGTGGTTTTTCTGGAGCACAGGAGATACAATATTGATGGAAAACTACGGATTACTATTCACCGTATTTATATCCATTAATATTTCTGCAAACAAGCTATCTAGTTCATAGCAAACTTAGCATTTTGTTAAATTCTACCTTAGGAACTGCATGGTCAAACATGCTACAGTGAGGGAGGGCTCACCAGGACACCTGCCAGGAAACCTTCTGGTAAGAAGAGATGTATGGCTATGGAAGGAATGCTGCACTGACTGGCTAATTGCATAGCTGAAAGTCTTTCGTTTAAAGCACGATTCACTCCAGGTCACACCTTCAGAGCATGCTGGAGATACTTTACAGATAACTGAGATGTGATTCAGGAATATACAAAGCCATTTCCCTTCTGCAATTTCATTTTAAAAACTGAGTCATAAGCAAAATCATCTTTTCGGACATTAAACTGAAGGGATGTATCTCTGGCATTGTTATTTTAAATTAATAAAACATACTGGACATCTTCAACATTAACAAAAAACCCTAGAAGAAAACTGACACAAAAAGTTGTTATAATGACTGTCTTCACTGTGAAAAATTTTCCTGTCTCTAAAAAGAATTAAACTAGCCAAGGAATTGATCCAGAAGTGTCAAATATTTAATGATATTTGATACTTACAGCTTCAAAAACTTGTAATAAAATAATGAAAAATATTGATAATGTTATAATGTTACAGTTCTTCTGTCTTGCCCATTTTTCTGAGGAAGTTAGCTCTGGAAAATAAAGCAATAGAGCTAGGAGGGCCAAACATACATCATACTCTGCAATCAGAGAAAAAAAAAAAGGGATTCACTGGTATCACAACACAGAGACACAGAGTGCCTGTGAAACTGAAAAGGTATGTAGATACCAATCACAAATCATCCAGCCATCTCAGGTGATGGGGTGGTACTGCATGTATTGTCAGAATCATTATAGCAAAATATGGAATGTTAAAGCAGGCTCATCAAAAAATCCAAGAAAACCACAAAACAACTTCACAAAAAATAAGTCCAAATCCATTCATTTGGGCAAAACAATCATATGTCTCTACTCATGCATGCCATCTGCTCTTGCTGCTGCCACTCCTGTCAATCTGAAGCTGATAGGTAATGGCCCTATGATTCAGGGAAACTGCTGAAGTGTGTACTCAGGCTTCAGTTTGAGAGATGGGTTCATCTATCATCACAATAAGCTATTACCATTGATAGGTCACAACACATTGAAGAGACAGTCAGCCTAATTGGCTCAATTCAGTTAGCTCTGGATGTGCTCTGGGAGTGGCACATCCTACACTGCTTTGCAGGTAATATTCCATCATCCAACAAACCACTTGTTTAATAATTCATTGCAGTTCAGATTAGGGTTCTAGCACATGATTATCCATTCCATGTGTCAAATATTGAGGTCTTAACCCTTTTGTATCTTGGGTGCAAGAAGACAAATACGAATTCATTCTATAGTTATGGTAATCCATACTTCTAACAACTTACTGAATATCCAAAGTTCCCACTAAAGAAATTTATTGTACTAAGTGAGAGTCTCTCTCTGGAAAATAAAATCTCTTCCACCATCATTCTCTTCTATTAAAGATCATCTTACAGTATGCACACTTACTACGAATGTTAAGTAATGGATCCCATTTTGCCTTCTAGAGATTTAACAAAGCAGTATGAGTCTATTTAGAGCAGTCAGGGCAGATGAGACATGGAATAGTGCACATGAGACACAGGATCTACAGGATATAAAGAGTGCTTCAGATTTGGTTCAGATCAAAGCATGATACTCAGTATTAATATACTTAGAATGATGAATTTATGAAAACACAAGTTAAATCTAAGCAAATAATTCAAGCTTCTGATCACTATTGTGCTACTTACTTCTGTTTACCATCTCACAGTTCAATTCCTTGGCTGTTTATCACAGCCATAATGATTACTGCTTTCCACAAATTAACAAAAAATAAATTTAAAAAGCATTATTTTGCATACACTCTGAATATCAGTTCAGGTTTTTTCTCACTAATGATGTCTTAAATGAATTTGCTTAATTTTCAACTTTTTGTACCACCTTTATATACTTTTGTACTCTTGTTGTAACGTTGCTCTGTGTTTTAAAAATCAGTGACTCCTGTCAATGTTTTGTTTTATAAACACACAACCTTTTTGTTAATGACAATAGATGTAAAATTCTGTTAACCAAGTTAGTTGGCCTAGGTCTCCCAGATCTGTGAATTAATTAAAAATTCCCATAACACTTGTAATAAGAGTCCTATAAATCCACACATGTATCTTTCCTAATTTCATGTGTACACAAGTGGTTTAGGCATCCATGCTACACATGTTTGGTTTTAAAACTTCTTAATGACACAAGGTAGAGTGTCAGTCAAGTTTAGGCACAAAACTTAGTTTCTAAGGACAGACAAAGAATTGCAAGGTTAATTCTTATATGTAAAATGGAAACAGAATTTATCCATCTTGTAGAGAAGCTGCATGTAAGGACAATTTTGAGATTGTCAGGTGCTACTGAGCACATCAAACTTCAAAAACAATATAGCACAGATGAAAATACAACAAATGGTTTGTGCTAAAGGCTGTTTCCCTTGTCCACCATCAGAAATTCTCGGTATTTTTGCTCTGCCGACTGCTGCTTTTTTGATGTGGAAAGCAAAACTGAACACCACAAAATTACAAAACTAAAACTCAGTGGCATCATGCAGTGTTACTAATAAGTGATACAAACTCAACAATTTCAATTACATTCTATTTCAAGATTTTGTAAATCATTTAAATTTGAAGTAAATTTGGAGGGGTTGGTAAATCAAACAAATTGCAATTTATTTATTCATAAAGGGAACTCTGGAAACTAAACATAAAACTACCTCTTTATGGCTCTCAATATATTGAAAATCACTTTTCAGTAGTTCTCAAGTATACCCTTTTGGTGATGGGCATAAATTCTTTCATCATGCTTCTGTATAACCCAATATGAACTAGATGTTTGGACTGTAAATTCTCTCTGATTAATCTAAGTGGGTAAAACTTGATTAAACACTTTACTTACAGGTACCCTGTGATGAGCAAGGAACTCTAAATATAGTTTTCAAAGCAAACACTTATTTGCTGATGAAGTATTTAGCATGCAGAGGAATGTATATAAGAGGAAAGAAATATAAGAAGAACAAAATTCCTGTGTATCCTCCCTTTCACACATTTAAGTTTTCCTTTGCTGTCATTAAGTAACCACTATTCAATTTAGCCATCCCTAGCTTGGGAATCATCATCACTATATATCTTTGCATGGTGACTAGTCCTGAGTACAAACCACCACATATATAAATTCTTCCCAAGTCAAAGCCTTTTTTTTCTTTTTCTTCTGCTTTTTCAGATCCTTCATTATTTTAGTATTTGGGATAAAAGAAATCAAAGAATAAGACTTTGCAAGCTGGAAAGCATATTCCCCCAATTTACTTCCTTCTTCATTATTTCCTCTCACCCTGCAGTGTTCTCTCTCTAGCACTCACTTCCCTTCTTTTGTGAAACTGCTTTATTTTCTGCTTGTTTCTCCATTTTTCAACTGCCTCTATTGATAGAAACCCTTGACTTCAAGGCAGACTTGGGTAAGCAGGTAACAGAAAGGACACTTGAGATTTATGAAATAATTTCACCAATAGTAAATTACCTCTTTTATCTAGGGTAGTGTAAGATGATTTTAGCAGTAAGAAATTAAATGTAACATGGGATACATGAAATACTGCAGTCAGTGGACTCAGCTAGGCAGAGTCTGAGCCCTGCTTCAAACCCATTTCCAAGGCGCAAAGAGGCCATAACAGTCTACTGGGCATCCTTAGTTTCCTTGTAATCACAATAATGGCTGTGCTTGAACCGTCCCAACAGGCTACCCAAGCATCATTAAAAGCATTAACGAGGAACAAAGTGTGCAAAATTTACTTATCTCTTGGCGGTTCTTTACAGTCATGGGTAGCTGAGCCCCAAGTAGGAGAGTATTAATATTGTTGCACTTTTTACTGGGGATCAAGCCAAATTTGGCAAGCCACAGTTGTAAAAAAATGCAGAGACCTTCTCCCATCCATTTCATGGTGACAAGATGAAAGAATATTTCAAGAAAAATAAAGAATCAAAACAAAATCATGAAA
>VZTB01004954.1:0-29332 GCA_013397245.1 Thryothorus ludovicianus
CGCTCCCCGCTGCCCGGCGCGCAGCGGCTGCCCCCTCCCAGCGCGGCCGTGACCCCTCCTCCGCTCCGCCGCCGCCCGTCCCGAGGAGGCAGCCCGGCACTTGTTGCTGCCGCGGTGATGACCGGCCCGGCCGAGTAGGGACCGCCAAGCCCGTTCGGGGAGAGCAGCGCCGAGCCCGGCCCCGTACGGGGCATCGCGGGGTGTCGTCTCCCCGCAGCGCCCGGCGGTGACGGCGCTTCCCGGGCGGCGCCAAGACTTTGGTCTCCGCGTGGGAATCGCGCCCGGCATCACCGCCCGCGCCAGGTGGTCCCGGCGGGCGGAGGGGGCAGCGCCGCCCGCCCCGGCCCCCGGCTGCGGCCACAATGTCCTTCTTCAACTTTCGTAAGATCTTCAAGCTGGGCGGCGAGAAGAAGAAGAAACAATACGAGCACGTCAAGAGGGATTTGAACCCTGAGGAGTTCTGGGAAATCATAGGAGAGCTGGGCGATGGAGCTTTCGGTAAAGTGTTCAAGGTAAGGGCGGGCAGCGCGGGTCGCTTGTGTTGCTCATAGCTGAGAAATGACTCGGAGCGTTGCTGCTGCCTCCGGCGCTGCTCCGGGCTCGCTGTCTGCCGGCTGCCTCCCCTCGGGATCCCCGCTGGCTTCGGGACAACTCGGCTGGGGCGGGAGCGCTGCGGGGGGACGCGGCCGGAGGCAGAGCGGGGGATCCCAGCGCCTCTTGGCCACGGAGCCTCGTGAAACTAAAGATAGAAAAGACCTATTAGGTCATTGTCCCGCCTTCTGCTCCACCCTGCCCGCTGCTGGATTGCTCGCTTTTCTGTGTTTTGGGTTTTTTTTGGGACTCGTGTGCTCCTCACCTTGCAAAGACTGATTTTTCTTAGATCCCAAGTTCACACTTTTTTTCCTTTTTTCCCTGTACGGAAGGAACCCCATGAACAGTAAAACTGACTTCTGTGCTTCGTGTGTAGTGTTGAGCCAGGCTGTCGTCTCTTTAATGGGCATTCTCCCATCTTGTTCCATGTGGAGTTGAATTAAATAGCTGTCTTGGCTTCCCCTGTGTGGTGGAGTTCTTGTGTTGGATCTCCGAACTTCTCTCAGTTGTTTGCTCTTTAAATCTTTGAGTGTACTGGTACAAGTAGGGTTTTCAAGGATGCTAATCTAGAATTTATCAAGCCAAATAGACTACAATGACATAGATACAACTTTGCTAGTGTTCGACAGTACTTCAGCTTTCAGGCAAATCTTCAGCTACATTGACTCTTTCTAAAAGGGTGTTAATGCTTCATGTTTGGTTTACAGACAGTGTGGAAAAAACATCCTGATGGATAAGCATGAGAAAATTGGGAACTGACATGGATTGAAGTTCTGGAGCAGGTTCTGGAGACTAATAAAAAGTAGCATGAGAGGATGGCATTTACAGTGTTTCTGAGAGCTAATTCGGTTAAGAAACGTTTATATTTAGAGTACTGCATTTGAGAGTTTATGAAATCTGGGTGCTCGTGAAACTTGTGCTATTTTTGGTAGAAATTATTTTAGGTTCTGTTGTACTGTGGTTGTATCACCTGTTTGTAAATTTGAGCAGAAGTGCCACAGTAAGTTCAGAATGTTAGGTGGGGTCATTTCACCCAAGGAATTTGTGTCAATGTTCTATATTAAGAACATCTAGTTTTAGATGCTAGTGTAATGCATAGTCTAGATGGTAGTTCTCATGTCATTTTTGAAGATTAGAGTTTTGTTGGTTTTTTTTAAATGGCTGGGATTATTCCTGAAGTTGCTGTATCACAAATCCTGCTCACCACAAAAACATAACATGTCTAACGGTGCTTGCAGAATATTGAAGTTTTAATTTGAGCTTCATAGTGGAGTTTTGATTCCCATTTTCTGAATGTATACCTCAGATACAATATTAGATGTGTTTTCCTTTACCTCCACGTGCTCTTCCCCTCCCATCCTCAAACCTCTTCTCACTTCATCAGTAGGCTTGTTTGTATTAGCTGTAGTAGTTGAGGAAGGTGTCTGAGCAAGGCATCTGGTAAAATTTGCATTTCAGTGTACTCTGTACACAAACAGGAGAATGTTTTCCACTTGAATGTCATTTTTCACTTCGAGATTTATTTCTGACTGAAATGACAGAGTTCACTGTTGAAATTGATTGTAGGCAGAATTACACATGGGGTTGCTCTGGTCAACTTGTTGAAGTTGGTCCTTAGGAGAATTAACAGGTGGTATTCCTGGGGAAAAAAAAAACCCATAAAAAAAAAAAGTAGGTTACTGCATGTATTCATCAGCATTCTTTTTGTTTCCATCTAGTTTGAGAAGGAGGCTTACACACAGGTACAAACTGTACTTGTGTTCCTGCACCTGAGTGTGCTTCCCAAGAAACAGTGTGGAAAGCAGCAAAAGGTGTGTTAGATTGATCTTTCATGGATGTACACCTCAAATGAGAAGCTGAAGGAATAGACATTCTATTCCTTCTCAAATGTTGTATTCAGAACTATAAGCTAGAACAAAGCTCTCAGGAATGCTTGAAGGCTTTGTCTTTAGGTAATGGAAGTGTGGGGGTTGGAGTTTTCATTTTATGTAATGGATTTTGTTTTATTTGCCAGCCCCCCCATCACCCTAGTGTCAGTTACATTTGCCAAAAGTACATTTGCCTTTGTTTAAGATCTTTGGATCTTGTATGTGACAGTGTTTTGGCAGATGTGTGTTAAAATGGAATTGCCATGTAAACAAGTCTTTGTATACTTTGAATTTCTAAAAAGTAGGTTAAATTGGTTACATGCTATGATTTCCCATAGAGGAGTAATTGGTTTAGTTGTGTAACTGATCTTTTGAACAAAGTGTCAAATATTTAAATAAAAACTCAAAAGCAGTTCTAAATGATTCTGACAGTACTGGGAAGCCTCGCTGATTAAATTATTTACTTAAAAATGCTGTCCAGTGTTAATTAATTTTGTGTACAGAAGTCTTAAGGGCATTGCAAACTTGTGATTCATTCCCCTTCTTTGCAATCAAGTACAAGGATCTTGCTTATTTTTTTTACTGCTTTAGCCAAATTTCTAGAAAATCTTATTTCCTTTGAAGCTGTTTGTTGCAGAATTCTAAGTCTTTTTGAGTTCTGACCATTCATACATTTGTATTCAGAGACTTCTAAGTAATGTTTAGAAGTACTCAAGCTTCAACTGCTGTTGCCAGTCTCTTGTGATCAGAGGAGCTCTGTAATTGCAGATTACTGATGGCAAAGGTTTATAGCCGTGTAGGACTTTTTATCCTGGCCCTTTTCAGGCTCTTCAAAGAGGCCACTTTTGGGCTGTTTTCTTTTTGCTCTTGGCTAATGAATAGTGGTGTGGTTTTCTGTCCTTTTACAATTTATAGGTCCTTGCAGTACTTCAGTGTCAGGTGATGGCCCTTGAAGAGAATTTCGAGCTTCCTGATGGTAGAATTTTTTTCCAATCTCTTTTATATGCTTTTCACAGATTATTTAGAATTACTGAGTGGACTGCTAGAGTTCTTACAGACACTGGAGACACATAATATCAGCACTGGAGGCTGATTTCAACTTTGAAATTTGGCAGTCAGATACTAAAACAAAAGAGGGACAGTTTGAAACTGCTCTTGATTTGATCAGGTTAAGTGCCCTGAAAAAACATGGGTTCTTATTGTAATTATAACCAGTTTGCTTTAGAAAGTAGTTACATTATTGTATCATGTTGCTGTATTGTGTGTTCTAGTACCCTATTGTGTCAAATCGAAATTCTGTGCACATTGTAAACATTGCTTTAAAGTAGATCAGTGTGTTAATGACTTTCATCAGCTTCAAACTACTTTCTGAATTCCCAGAAGTAAATGTTCAGATGATGTGAAAAACAGACCTTTCAAATGGCTAATGTGATCTGTGGCTCTTTCTTGCTACAGATATCTGCAGATATATGTTTATCTTCCTCAGTTAACCTTTTGAATCAAATCAAGTCTTGGGCCTATATTTCAGTAAAATTTGCCAGACTCTTTTGGCAGTAAGAACATTGTACACTCATATACTTACAAGAAGACTTACATTGCAGAAAGGCATTTTCATAGTGTCTAGTTGTTGTCATATCTGAGTCCTTTGCTAGAGGATACTCCTCCAAGAAATCAATGTACTTTTGGCCGAGATTATGATTATTAGTGGTACCATCTGCACAAATGTACTAATTTTAAATCTTCTGTGGGAAGATTCTATAGAAGTAAAACATATGTGGCACTACACAATATAAGACAGTATCTCTATATGGTGTACATATAGAAATAATATGTAGTATATATATTTTGATTATTATTAGAGAATCCTTTGGGCTTCTTTGTTTGAACTGGAGTGTTCTGCCCCTTTATAGGATCTCATTCATTACACTAAATCTAAGATGTTGGAAGCATTGTTTATACAAAATTCTCATATGAGTTCAGAAAATGAAATGAAAACTTCATATGAAGTTACTAGCACAAGTTTTCCAGCTCTGAGCGGTTAACTGGTGCTTGGTTAAAAAAAAAATAAAACTGCTTTTCTTTAAGTTCAGGGAAGAAATTTTGTGCAAGCTGATAACCATAATCATGGTGAACAGCATTACCCAATTGTATTACCATCTGAAAATTATAACTACATTAAGTGTTCATATTTACTTCTATTGGCAGTAGTGGCCAGTACCAGCTCATCTCTGGCTGGTCAGTGGACTTGTGCCAACAGTGTTTCTTCAAGTCCAATAATCCAATGGTGTTGCTTCATTTAAGTTAAGCTTTTGTATCTCTATTTGAAACCATTTTATCTATAATATACCTATATGACTTACAGGACAGCTTGGTTTTGCCTTTATGTCTTCTACAGCAGGTAGAAACAAATAGAATTTTTAAGTAGTGATTTAATAAGACTGGACCAATTATATCATTTAATGATTGTGTTCTTAATTCCTTTTAATATTTAAATATGAACTGACTGCTTGTAGCTGCTTAGAAGTACTTTTTTTATGTACCAGCATAGTACATAAATAAATAAGTTACTAGCATAGTAACTTATTTTCTAATCCTAGAAAATGCATTAATTAGTCTGACCTACAAACAAATTAAGGACAGAGCAAGGAGAATATATACTTTCTAATTTCTTTGGTCTTACAGCACACTGTTCTAAATTCCTGCAGCTGGATATTTCAACTTGAAGTTATCCAGATGATAGTAATTCATCGTGCTGCTTCCTAGGGTGGATATCTCTTCCATCTATAACCCAGGAACCCCAGGAATAGATTTTGACCACTTAATATCTAGGCTCGAAGCACAGATAGGCTTTGTTTTTTTTCTACTCTTTATCTTTTTACTTATGTGGTGTCATTAGTTCTACTAATTTTTTAGAAGAATTTGGTAGAGCTGTTGAAACTTTGCAGACATTCCTTTATGAGTGATATACTTCCCTGTGGAAGGATGTTGCTCTAGTTTGTCTGAAGTCCTACGTGTTTGGTACTGCTATTATTGGAAGATAAATTCATATTTGGATGTTTCCACTTAAACACGGTGTTTCACAAACAAGTTTCATGTGAAAATGTTCTAAATTGAAGTTCAATACAGAAGAGTGAATCAGTGGTGCAGAACTCTTGGCAATTTTGATTAAAATTGTTTGCCAAAGAAACCAAATATGTTTTCTTCTGATTTATTTTCATTCATAATTGACTTCATAAGTTGACCTCTCATTAAACTGGAGCAGTAAAATGGTGCAGTTGCCCTCAGGAGATCTGAATTAATAATATTCTCTTAAGTGCTATGGTGCTTTGTTTAGCCATTGAGGCATTAGTAGATAGAGGAGATATGAGAGTTGATTTGTTCTCAAGAGAGTAATGTATAAGGTGCCAATATGACATTTTAAATATTTAGTCTAAGTAGAACAGAACTAAAACTTTACTTAAAGCTTGCTGTGAACAGTAATCTCTGTAAAAGTAGCCTGAGCATTTTAGGGCTGCTGTGAATGATGGAAGATGCATGACAGTTCATAGAAGGCAATTGATATAATCTTACTGATCAGCTTGGTGACTTGCCCTACAGTGTTATCTTTATTTTCACACTATGGCAGTTTTAGCCTGATTACAAGGTACCCGATAAGGAGAAGGCAGTATTGCTGTTTAAAATTCTGGGAAATCTGTCAAGGGGAAAGCTTTACAGAGCTCTCGACACCTATTGTCACCCCAGCTAAGTTTTCTGAGGAAATGATAGTGCCAGAAAGTCATCTGTAAATTGTACACTGAGATAACTTTCTGGATTGAAATGGCTTCTTGTTACTTGCTTTTCCTTTTTGTCTGTAGCAAGGAAATATTTGAAAGGAGCATAGCACGTGTCTCTCACTTTTTGGACATATTTGCATCACTTGGCTTGAAATCAGCATCACAATACTTAACTTATGAGTAATGTATTGTCTGTCTGTTGCATTTGGAACTAAAACTGCAGGCAAGTTTGTGGAGGATAATTATAGAATGCTTATGATCAGTTCTTGGTAAGACAGTCATCTTTTCCAAGGTGTGAGCATAGTTATGTAAACTGTTTAAAACTCTACGTAAATAGGAAATCATTATTGGATTTTATTCATGTTTATTAAGTTCCCTTTTGTTTTTTTTTGTGTCATCTGATATATCATATTTCTCAGCTAACTGTTTGTGTAACTGTTTGGACTGTGGTTTCTTGTCTGGAAAGTAAAACTTCAGATTTCAGGCATAAGTCAAATAGATAGCAGAATAAAGCTTCTTTGGTGAAATAATTAAAGCTTCTTTGGTGAAATAATTTTTCTGTAAAAGTCACATGTAGTCCAGTTCTGCTATGGGTTTGGGGGGGTTTTGTTGTTTTTTGGGGTTTGTTAACAGTTTTGTAGACAATATAGGTAAGCCTTTCATTGTTGGCAGGGTCCTCTGAACTACAATCCTCCAAGCAGTAATACGTGCCAGTGTTGCAGAGCAATAGTTGAAAAGTTTCTTTTGCTAATGACTCAAATTCCAGCTTTGACCACCCTGTAAACAATATTTTAGAAATAATTTGTTGGGTTTGTATTTGCAAATATCCTTATCTCCAGATATCCCAAGTCTGGATTTTATTTTTATTTTATTTTGTTGCTGTTTAAATTGAATGCACTTATGAGTTCCCTGTTTCATGGGCCATGACCCATGTTTTGAGAATCTCCTAAGATTGTAAACATCATTTTCCTTCATTGACAGTTGTGTCTGTGTTCAAGAGGAGTCTGTAATTAAACTCTCTGATTTGAGATTTTAAATACATTCCTTGAGACCCTGGTGGCTGGTGTGTCATTTTACAAATACTTTTTCAGTCTTTGCTTCTTTGTGCTTCCCCAATAACCTTTAATTATATTCAGATATATGTACACAGAGTTGACAAATTCATAGTCTCACCTCTTTTGCCTATTGTCCTTTTTTACAGTAGCTGCCAAATTACTCAACTACAATGCTTGTGCTATCTTTTCTTTTGATAGTGTTCAGATTGTTCCCGTTTTCTGTGTTTAGTGATGGAAAAGCCATGAAATTTGCAGTTAGAAAACAAAGAAGACAGAATTAATAGCACAGAAAGCAGATTGATTTAATAGCACAGAGTAAAAAAAAAGTGATGTTTTATGATTTTTCTCTAAAACCATATAAAATACCCCCTCTAGTCCATATTTAATGGCTTTATAACACAATTACAGTATGGAATGCTTGAAAGAAATTTTAAGTCTTGGATATATTTCAAATATGTTGTGGAAACACAGTTTCTCCACTCACAAATGAGAAGGAATTTTTTTTGGAGAGAAAGGAGACCCAGTACTTGTGGAATATGTTTGAAGGATGTCAGGCAATAAAAATTGTCTAAGTAATATTCACTAAAAGCTAGTAGGCTACCCCAAACCACTTTTAATGGTATTCATACTTCAACAGAAAATGAAGGCTTTACTGGAAATGTTAATTTCCACTGGCATTTCAGATTTTCTGTTGAATATGCTCTACATTCATGACACAAGCCAACTGAAGTATGTGCAGCAGAAGATTTACCTAAAGCAAAAAAAATTGCAATAAAATGGTAATATAAGATTTTAGTATTTACTTCACCTGCTTAAACTACCATATTTGGTTTTAGGAGGATATTGTGTTTCTTAAGGAGTTCTCAATGGATGTAAAAGCAAGTTGCAGTATTAAAGTTATAGATTTCTCCTTGTGGTTTTGGTCTTTTTTTAAACCATTTTGGATTAAGTCTGGATTTTTCAGTATTTTGTGGGATTGTGTGTGTCTGTGTAGAGAGATTAATGGAAGGCAGCTAAGCATGAATGGTGATTTGGAAGCTAAGAGTGAGACACAAAGTATTTCCCCTCTACCTTGCATGTTTATATTGTTTAGGCATTTTCTAATTAGGTGTTTGCCTATAACCTAGAGCAAGAAATTGCTTAAATCTAGACTCATGCTTGAATCATGTTCCACAGAAAATGCAGCTTTAAGAATATTCTGACTACCTGAGGCATGCTATTCTATGATATGATTTTAAAATTTTATTTAATTTCCTGTGGACAAGAACATGAAGAAGTGAAAAAGTAAGACTATACTGCAATGGTGAAATCAATTTATTGATTAATGTTTAAAATTTGCTACATCTCTTGTTGCTGTAGAGGACTGACTGTTACCTTCAAGTGTCCTGAAAGTTTGTGTGTTGTTTTCAGAAAATTTGAAAATGAAGGATGCTATCATGAGTAAATAAACTTTATTATTTTGGGGAAGAATTTTTCTGAAGTTGTATTAATGCAATTATTCAAAATGAGTGAGTGAACAGAAAGTGAATTTTTTTTGTGGGGGAAACCATTACCCCAGAACTAAAATTGTGCCTAGATCACAATTGGTTTGCTTGGTATGGAAGCAATGGTGAATCCCATCCTAAGGCAGAATTGGGTTCCAATCCATCTAATTTAGTAATGATCTGGGAGAAGAGTGTCCTTTTGCTTTCTTTATGTCACTTTGAATGGCATTTTTGATCTGAAACTTCCTTGTTTAAGGAGGACTTAAAGGAACTGGGTTTTGTCTCTGGAAATGTTAGTCATAACTGTGATTCAGAAAGTGTTCTGAGGAAAGTTACTGTAACTTCGTCAATGATAGTGTAATAACTTGGCACGACCTTTTACACAGGATTTTATTCTTTATCTCCTAGATAATGGTTCTCCTGAAACAGATTTATGCTGCAAAAACAAAGGTTTTCTCTAACATGCCTAGATAGCACATTATAGAAGAAAACTGCACTTGTATTTCTAAATAGCATTTTCCCAGGAAAAGTGTTAGTGCCTTTGTAATCAAAAGGCAGTAAAATCTTAATGGCGAAATGTTGAGTTCCTCAGCAAAAATTAGAATGTTGCAGTTAACCCTCATCTCCTTCACAACCATTGTCTCAATCAGGATTTATTCAATTCATATGCTGCCTTTTTTTATTTTGTAAAGTTCAGTCATGTTCCTGCCCCACCTTCAGCTTTTCCTGTTTGAATTGAAGAGGCCCAACCTTTTTATAAGGTCTGCTTATTATAAGACAACTGCTTGACCCTTTAATAATTTTGATTGTCCTTCTCATTCTCTTGTTTAATGCCTGTGGATGACACAAGTCTATCCATTCACCATTCAGGCAGATGGTTCAGGTTTTTATTGCTGGATAGTCCAGGGTCAGAAGCTCAGGTCTGTGCAGCTACAGCACACCACAAGCTGTGATCATCGTGGGGAAATACAATCAGAATAGTTTGAACAGGAATTACCCCCAAAACAAACTCAAATCATGCCAGTAATGTGGAGAAATGGATACTCTCAGAGTTAAGCCAAGCTTTTTTACTCTTTCACTCTTTCCAACTAGTTTTTGCTATTTGTGGAGATATACTAACCAAGTTTAAAAAGAACTTGTCTGCTATTTTCTGTCTCTCTGGGAAGGGAAGCATGAAAGCTTAAAAATCTCACTTTAAACAATACTGACAAGTGTTTGCTGTTGACAGGAATAGCTGGGGTACCTGGCAATGTCTCCTTTGCTCTTGGCTGTAGCATGAATTTCAAACTGTCTCTTGGTAGCAAACAGAGGTGTTCTGGCCAGCTTAAGAACTCAATAAGCTGGTTGTTGATTTTGCATATTGTATTTGAATAAAAACAAACAAAAAACCCACACACTGGCCTTAGCACTTAAAAGTGAAATATAAAAAGGAGCTCATGTACAGACTTGTTTACCATTTGTGGTCTCTGTTTCAGTGTTCATTGATGCTGTTGTAAATCTGTGGCCTTTAGTGGCCCAACATAGGACCTCACTTTTAGCCAGTACAATATAAGAAAGATTATTCTGAATCCCTGAAAAGCACTAAAACAGTGTGGAACTGTGCTGTTTACTAAGTGAAACAGTCAACAGCACATTGCTGTCCAAAGCTGAGCATTTTAGTGAGCACAGGAGTGACATTGGAACGATGAGGGTCAGGGTCTTACCGTGGCTCTTTCCCACAGCAGCTCTGATGGTGCAGATCGATGCAGGCAGTGTTCTGGCAGTGCATTGTCCTTCCACATCCTGCCTTGTGACAGGCCTGCTGCTTGCCAGCCCCGTGGTGATCTGCTTCAAGGAACTAAGCCATGCAAAAGCTGATTGTCCATGTAATCTTCTTGGCTTCCCAGACCAGCTCACGAGAGGGCCAGACAAGTGACACTGCCAATGTAAGGGAAAATTGAGAGCACAGTGTCAGCCTTCAATAGCTGTAAAAGGGTGGCATGTTGATATTCTGGAGGTGTTAAGGTATGTCAGATGAATGTTTTTTGTCAGGACAAAATTAAAAATAGACTTGTTCCTGTTGTAGGGGCCATTTGCTGTTAGCAACTACTAATAAAACATACTTGTGGGAAATGCTGGTGGTGGTTTTATCAGCCAGTGGATCTGCCCCTTAGCACCACTGATATCCGTGCTAGGTGCATTTTGTTTAAGTAGGGATGTCTTTAACTGCACATCAACTATAAACCTATGATCCCAGTTTTAGTTCAGGTGGCAGTTCTCTTTTCTCCAAAACTGCTAGAAAAGACTGAAAATTTTGTAAGACTTCTTATTTGGCACTAAATCTACCTTGTATGAGGAAAGTACAGGAACTGAATTGAATTTCAGGGTGAGTAGGGTGTTTTGAAGCAAGAAGTGGCTTTGATAATTTTCCAAAGGGAATGGAATTCTTCATTCCCTCTCACTGTACAAGTATACAACAAAAGATAGTCCTCTTCTTATAAAAGCTTTCACCCTAACAATAAATTAAAAAAATAAACATGAGAGAGAGAGAGGGAGAAGAAGAGATGAAGCAGTTTACCCTTAACAAGACCCCTTCCTAAGAGCCATGCAACATCACTTGCTGGGGACATGGACAAAATTCAGCTTCCATAATTCCATGAAAAGTAACATTGCCACACTGTTGTGAGGCAAGAACAATGCTTCCTCCTGTGCTTAAGTGTTTAATGTTGCCATGACTCCCAACAGTTCTGTAAGAGGAAGAATGATGTTCCAAGGCTATGAGAAAACCTTATATTGATAAAAGTTTGTTAGCTGCAATTGTCTGAGTAAGCAGTAGGTTTCTCTTTGCACATTTTTTGCATTGAGCTTTGCAAAGACTCAAAAAATTTTGTCCTGATTTGTTTACCTGGATTTTTTAAAAAATAATTTTATCAAGCAGTGCAATTATTTTCATGCCCATTTGTGTTTATCAGTAGCATCTAGATAAATTCTGAACAAATTACACTAATCAGTAAAAATGTCAAACAGCAAGTGCATAAAACATGAGAATTTGAAAAATATCATCACCATCATGCTTCTAAATTAAAATTTCCTTTGAAATCTGCTAAGTAATAGGATTTGCATTAATTTAGTTTCTCAGAGTAGTCAATTTTCATAATTGGTTAGTTGTTTAAATTCAACTATTAAAAAACCCCTACAACAAACCAAACAGTTAATCTGAAAGGCAGCATCAGAAAGCAGCATATTCCACTACTGTGTTGAATATGAATGAAGTTCATTTACAGAACCCAGGATGCTATTTTTGTGGTACTTGAATAGCCAGTTGTCAAGGAATACCAAATGTTTATTGAGAAGGCTCTTTCTCATCTCTTGAGAGATACTGTACTGGCAGCACAAAGCCAGCTCATCTAAACTGTGTGAGGCACCTTTCAGAATTTCATTTTGTGCTTGTGAGGTGCTGTGTAACATTAGGGTCAGGATTTACCACACAAGAGAAACCACTGGCAAGTCATAGACTGTAGTAGCATTAAGTAGCATATACCAGCAGAGTGAATTTTGTAATTAATAAAGTTTATTATGGTAGGACTGCCTTGAAAATAACTTGTTTACATTACGGAGCGCTGAATGACACCAGCTTAACTGTTGATGTCTTTGTTGTTGTTGTTGCTGTTTTTGCAGTTGGTTTCTGTTAGATTGCCTTAGAGATGTGTGTGTAGGGAACCAATGATTCCCTTCTAGAATTCTAAATTTTATTTTTAAAAAATATATTAATACCATAAATAGAATATGAATTAATTTCTGTAACGATTTTACTTAAAAGTGAGGGATAATGATGTATAACTTTTTTAGTTAAAACTTTCTAAAGCTACTCCTTTCTTTTACTCCCTCAGAAATAGAGGAAGTTTCATTTTAACAGACTAGAGTATGCATGAAGCAACAGAATATATGCTTTGATAGTTTTGCAAGAGCTGTTGCCAGTTTCAGTGTGGTATTTATGTATTGTCTCATTTCCTTTCCCTCTACTACAGCTGTATCTCTTTGTAAAACACTGAATCTTAAACTGCCTATGTAGTTTATATTTTTCCCTTAAAGCATATGAAGTATTCTGCATTTGTTGTCATTCATTTTAGGAGGGCAAAGAATGAAAAGGGGTGATGATGCTTCATTCATCTTGTTTAATTTAGCTGTGCTTATTGTGAAATTTGAATATGGCTCACTTTGCAATATCAAATTATACAGAACCCTTTCTCAAATTTGCCATATATTTGAGCTAGTAAGTTGTTTGCACTTTAAATGACAGTTAGGTTACATCTGTTATGGGTCATCATCTTCTGCAATAAAGACATAAAATAAATTGTCTTAGTGCAGGTCTTCTAATGCTTTCCATCTGCTATATGAAATGTAGAGTTTTTTATAATATTCTTTACTTTCTTGACAGCAAGTTTTTTTCACTTAATGACTATGCCACATTGCATTTCCATGTCTTTGTAGTTTCCCTAGTAACATGTCAGAAGGCCTTTGTTGAAGGGTTCTTAAAGCCCAAAGAAATTGTCATTTTTCTTTCTTTGTTATTTTGTTGACTTGTTGATATCCAGTTGGGAAGGACAGAATTTTCCATGCTCAAGTCAGATGCACTGTTTTTTTTTCTTGTTCTGTCATAATGAATGGCTGTGCTGGGTCAGCAAACAGCTGTGGCCATCTTGCATCTGATCTGGCTAAAAAGCCCTGGGCAAAGCAGATCCCAATTTTGTTTTGTGAAAGAACTGTGGGTTGACTGAGCCACTCTATTAAAAAAAAAAAAAAAAAAAAAAAAAGATAAAAAAGAAAAAAAGGAGTATACTAGAACTGTACTTGTACATCTGTTGATGTACACTAGTCTGCAGAGTGTGAGTAAACAAAATGACTTGGTGCTACATGAAGCCAAAAGACTCGGTGGTGTCTCTGTCTGTAGAAGGCTCCAGAGTGAGCTTTTACTGCTCCAAATGTCCCTTGGGAAAAAGGGTTCGCAGGAATAATGCTGGCTCTGAGCTCCAGTGAGCTAAAGCTCAATACAGGTGTTAAATGATTAAAAGCAGGATTATAATGAAAACTTCCCAGGTGAAGGACTTGGAGATTTTTTAATTCCTTTGTTCAGACAAATCATAAAATTATCAAAAGCAAATCATTAAATTCTCAACCTGGCAGTGGGATAATTTTCTGATAAAACAACAGTCTGTACACAGCTTCAACTCTGACTTCTCGTTTGTCTTAATTCTAGTGAACAACTAAAGTTAGTAATTATTATTTGATTAAAAGTTGTTTCTTTAGAAGCACTCCTTATTACATCATGGGGAATAAAGTTGTGTTTATTATTGGAATAGACTGAATTTTAAGCTGTAGTCAGTAAAATAAATTGGTAAGCATTAAACATTGTTGTTTTTTTTTTTCTAATGTTACAAAGCCAAATGAATAACTGTATGAAGTTTGTAATCCAAGATGAAGATTCACTATTTTCTGTCTTCCTGTGAGGTGTTAAGTTAGTTTGGGGCTGACATTGCTGCTGGATAAAACTGAAAACCTCTGCTAGCAACTGTTAGTGTCCTCTGCAGGGGAAAGATACTGGCAAAGCAGCTTAGCACTGTGGGGATAAATCTCAATTTGTCACACCTCCCCCTTCTCAAGTTTTAGGAGTTGATTGTAATGCAGTATTGTGTGTTTTAATGCTGCTTTAGCAAATAGGATGTACAGTTATTATAACTGAATTTATGGAAAAAAATACCACTCCTTTGCATGTACATCTCTGATACTACCTAATACTTTAGTTAAAAATGTTTCCCCAATATTGTCAGCTGCTTTTCCCTGTTGCTTTTATGAAAGCTATCATGCAGCAAGAGAAGAGAAAGTAAGATGTGTTATTATAGAACAGCATAGCTGTTTTCTTCTTGCCAGTATTTAGCAATTTTTTCCTTATTCTTTGTTTTAAATGTATTTGCTTAAATAAGAATTATGCTGAAATCTGATATCTTTGTTAAGTTTACTCTAAAGGATTGTTTCAGTTATTTTGCACATATTTGCCAGTTCAGCTCATGGACTTTTCAAAGATGAATAGAAGTATTCCTTCTAATTTCAGTGGCACAAAGCATTTGCAATCAGGATGAGAACTCTGCTTAGCTAGTACACGAAATACCACAGAATTAATGAGACTACTTAGCGGGAAACATGAGGTTAAACATGAAAATTATATTTCATACCACTCCCAAAAATAACTTGTGGAATCCTCAGAAACCAACTGTGGAGGAAGCAGAAGAACCACAGTAAGTACGAAGTGCAAGGATAATGTTAAAAGAGTGAAGTTGTCATGGAAACAGCTCCCAAACGAGCATAGCCACAAAGGCAGCACCAGACCACAGGATCATAAAGATGCTTCAACAGTCTGGGTTGAACCCTGGCCTCCACTTTCATTACCATTTGCTTGTAGGAAATAGAGGCACTTTTATCTGTATTTCTATTTCAGTTTTTTTTTTTTTTTTTCCCCTGGCGTTAAACAGGGAAACTGAATTTAACTAACTGCTTTTTAAGTAGAAGAAACTGTATAGTGGGGTAGCTGTGATACATTGTGCAGGCTGGGAAATGTTTGGCTGGTCAGCTGTAGTTCAAGGGTGTAACATCTTCTTTGGGAGACAGTGTTCTTTCATTATCTTTGGAATAGATCTTCTGTAACCATTTCAACACGTTTCAGCAGGTATAACTGAAGTTAGCTGGTTTTTAATTCTGTGGGCCAACCATATCTGTAATTAAACAAAAAACTGAAATAATCTCAGTTTTACAAATTTATTACCATTGCATCTTCAAACATCATGCAGTGAATATTCTTGCAAAAAACAACTTCTTTGAAATGACTGACTCATCTTAATTTTCAGAAATCTGTGGAAGTTGCTGTCTTCTTCACTAGCTGAACTTGTAATTTATGGTTAAAATTCTAGTTTAATATTGCAAGAGTAGCATTTGCTCTTGGATTCAAACTGATACTTTTAATTAAATTTTTTAACATTTAGTGTCAGAATAAATGGTTCCCTTTATCTGATGAAGGTAGACTTCTTTTCCAAAATTCACTAATAATAAACACCTTTCCATGTTTTTGAAGAAAAATTTGAACACTACTGATCAATCATGTGAGATTTTTTTAGTTTCAAAATGTACAGGACGATGTTAATATTATAGCAAACTTAGACAAAACAAAAGTCCGCTGTGTAGTTGTTTCAGTAGGCCACACTACTTCTTATATTTTTATTTGATAGAGCTGCTAAAATTTAAAATGAGAGCAGGTTTTTTTCCTTAATTCATATGTTCTAAGAAAGATTGAAATCTCTGCTTTGTGGTAGCTCAGAGAAACCTCTCTTGCCTGTGTGTTGTACAAGGCCAGCTTTTCAGTACTGATTACCCAGGCACTGTCAGAAAATGTATGTGGAGTTAGATCTGACAATCCCAATTTTACACAAAAGTAGAGGTTTTTTTATGTAGGAAAAACATCTTTTGCTGAGTAGGGATGTGTGTATTTTTCCTCTTCTGACAACTTTGATGATCCATGATTATGACTGTATGGTTTTGTTGAGAAGAATGAGTCAGAACGGAAAAGGTTCTTAATTGATTTGTTTTGCTGCCTGCAAAACGTGCAGTGGGGTTATGTAACACCTCACAGATCAGGCATCAGGAGGAAGGGTGATGAACAATTTTCTGTCTCGTATCTCAACTTTATTCCTGACTGGCTGAACAAGAGGTGAAGGGTGTATTTAACTTTTTTCCAGTTGTTAAGTATTGTTTAATTTTTAAAGCTGCATTGCAGAGGAGGTGCACAGTGGGGAAGGGAGCATTTGCTGGTGATAGGAAACTGAAGCAGCTCCTCACAAGCAAGGCTGAAACTTCATATTGGTCATCAGAAGATGAAAGGCTATGTGTTATCTCTGAGCTGTAATCCTATTACTCTGGAGCAGAAGCTCTGCTCTCCCTGCTGTCCAGGGCTGGGAATATGCAACTTCTTGGCCTAGTGCCCAGACAGTAAACTACCTTTTAATATTCTGCTGTCAGTCTCTTCACAAAGCTTCTGCCTCTAGAACTTACATTTCGTTACATGATACTGTGCAAAAATACAGCACTGTTAGGGAGGAGTCACTAATTTCACATATTTGTAGGCCCTGGTTTTGTGTGGCATGGTTATTCTTCTTTCTTGAAACATTTTCAGATTTCTGTCCAGTGTTAGGGATGTAGGTTCAGAGAAGTTAATTCGCAAGTTGTATTTTTTAAGATGATTTATTCTGTACAAGCCTGCAATCCATCTTTATCAAAGTATTTAACTTAGAATGAAGTGTGTTTTTCTGTGCATTGTCAGCTGAGGAGACTGTGCCATCCCTTGCAAGACTCATACTGTAATGTAGAGCTGGTTATTTCCTTGTGCATTCTCTCTCCTTAAGTTCAAATGTTTGCTGTAGTAACCTTCAGTACATAATCCAGATAGGAGCTTGGCTGAAAGGATTGCAATATTTGTGTGTTGTTGCATGTAACAGTTAATAATATCCATGTCAGCTTGCATTAGTCAGGTCTTGAGGGAATGAGTTATTCCAATATGGTTTTCATCTATTATGTATGTATCTTTTGAAAAGATCAAATTTTATTAATGAATCCTTCTACCCCTTTCTTCCTTATCTGCACATAACCATTGAAAATACCAGTTTGGATTTCTTAGTAGAGGACTGAGGTTTAAGTCACTTAATCATAGATGCAGAATCGAATGTATTTAAGCAGAGTATTTGGAATAAATTGGATTACTAGTTGAGAGCTAAAATACAGGAAGAAACTGCTGGACTACAGCTACTCAATAGTTCTGCCCTTTCAAAATATGTCCTGTAACATAAATGGCAGGTTGACTTTAAGTGTTGGAGTACCCAAATGCAGAATTTCCATGTGCAAATCAAGACTACGTCTACACAATCATTTTTGCTCTGGCTCTGACCTTTGGAGAACGTTTTGTGGAAGAAGAAAGACTTCAGCCAAAGTTTAGAAAAAACAAACATGCCCACACAAAGTTGCAAGTGCTTTTTGTTCCTCCTAATCCAAAGAGGTTTTTTTTTTACTGTACAGTAGAGTGATTCATAAATCTTTTGCATGAACAGTAAAATCCTTTCCTACACAGTTCAAAAGAGCACGTTACTTACAGTAAGTCAAATAGATGGGTATTTTTTATAGACTGCATTGTGGGGTGGAGATGACTAATGCCACATTCAAAAAGAACTTTAAAAGATACTATTTTTTTTCAGGTGTAACTTGATATATACTTAAAATGTTTCATCAGTCCTCAGAACACCCAGTGGAAATATCTTAATTCTAAAGCTTTTTTATTTTAAGAGCTGGAAAAAAAATCTGGATCTAGACCTATAAAATTTTACTATTTTAAGTCAGAACAAAGGCAAACATTTGTTTTGTTTATAATTATTAAGATGCTCATAGATATAATCACACTGTCTCTATAATAATTCATTATTTGTAATAAGGTGTTTTAATAGAGCTGCCCCAAGGAGGAAATAATGGAAGCTTACTGAAAGCAGATTTCTAGTTAGTTAAGCAAAAGGATCTGGGAAAATACAAAGTGTTCTGTCAGTAGAAAAAAACAATATATGCTGTAGATGCAGCAAACTCCCAAGCATGCAATCATTCACACTAACTCAGCAAGGTCTTTCTTGCTCTAAGGTGAAACTGAGTCTGGAAGCTGTAACATCTGTTACCTGATGTAGCTAGTTTTATTTAAACAAAATATTATTGCCGTTATATATATAGTTTGTAAGCAAATTAATGTAAAAATTAATTCTAGCTTTATTTTTTTTATTTATCCATTAGGGTGCAGTGAAGTGTGTATGGCCATGCATGCTTCAAAAAAGTACACTTACAGTTAAAATTTGAGTTCTTTAGAAATGTGCTTTAAAAACCATTTTTCTGCACATGTAAAGCTACCAAGTCTAATTCTGTTGTGGTCAGACATCTGTTTCACTTTTTGTGTTTAATTTACAGTGCAGCTCTGGAATAGGAAGGTTGGTCTTTCATTCTTGCTACAAAGCATGAAACCAAAACAAATGTTGTTTGCGTTACTAAGCAGACCTTTTCCTTTTTATTATTAGAATGTGTGTTGGAAAACTTCTCAGTAGTTGGTTTTCAAATGATGTTATACAGATGGCTTATCTTTGTTGTTAAACATGGGAGGGCAAATATTGAGGTTGGGAAGATTTGGTTGTTTTTTGTTTTGGAAAGAATATTGAGATAAAGAAAAATGTAATGGAAAACCTTTACCCTCAACATGAGATGAATCAGCTGGGACTATGCTTTATAAGTGTGTTTTGCTGTTGCTGTTGTTTTACTGAATGTTAATATAAATGTTTACCTTTAAATATTTTATATCTTTTGCCACATTGAGGGAATTATTTATAGCTGTGCAAGTAATAATATTTAGACCTTCAAAATTATTCTTAAGAATTCTTACTTGCTGTCTGATACCACCTTTTGTCTGATATTGGTATCAAGTCATTTGGTGACAAAGTTCAGGTTTTGGGATTTTTGTTGTGTCCTTTCCTGGGATCATCTCAAATAGGTTTGCACAATCCACACCAGCAGAGACAGGATGAACCACTTTGTGATGCTTCACATCAGAACTTGGAATTCCCCTTGTAGTTCTTGTCTCTTGCTGCTTTGGAGAAAGCCTGTGTCCCTCCTTATCATTTAAATTCATTTGGACATCAGAAACTCAGTGGAGTAAATGTCAGACTTTGCTTCACATACAGTGGGTGAAGTCAATCATGCACTCCCTTTATTCAGAGGCTACCACTGGAAATGTCACTACTTGACAAAGTAATGTTTTTATGATGGCTTGAGAAAAATACACTTTCTTGTTTAAAGCTTGCTGCAACTTGGAATTGAGAATTCCTTCAAACATAACTTACAAGAGAATTATTAGAGACTGTATATATTTTTTTGTGATTAGGTTTCACCAGTGTTCTGTTAATAAGTAGTATTTCCTGTTTTCTGAATTGTTTTGCTGTTAAAGTAAGTCACCCGACTTGTGTAATTTCTTATGTTTGAAAAAAGTGAAATATTTAAATGCGCAGCAGAAATGCCTTTTCTTTCCCTTGGGTACCCAAAGTCTTGTTTTCCTTGTTCTGTAGCTGTCCCCATCCCTGCAGCAGCACCAGTAGTGAGGCACAGGCTGGCAGCAGCATTTCAGTGCCCAGCCTGTGGGAGGGCTGCTGAGGCCAAGGGAGCAAAATGCCCAAACTGCTGATGGCTCGGCAGCTCTTGGAGCTGGGATCTTGCACACAGCCCTGGCTGGAGAGCTCCTGCTGGCTCCTGGGGGAGGATCTGGATCCCTGCGTGGCTTCGGGAGCAGCGCTGCTGCCACAGCGTGGGGAGAGTCAGAAGGGCACAGGCTCCTTGTGCCACGTGTTCAGAGCTGGTGTTTGAGGAGCAGCACAAAACTTCATCTTTGTAAGGCAGCAATTAGCCTGAGCTGCTGCTGGTGCTTTAAAGAATGTGATGAGAATTAAGTATTTTTGAATTCTTGTCTTTCATTTTTTCTTGGCCTTGAGAAACGTTATTAAACCTTTTTTCTGCTAGATGTTATCTGCTCTTTAATATGCAAGTGTTCTCTTTTTGTAGAGGAAGAAACTAAAGCAGGAAAATGGTACAGAAGTGTCAAGAGAGAGTTGCTTTATTTGTGGTGTTTTTTTTGCTGGTGCCAATTTTCTGGTGAATCTCATGTATATGTATGCTGTGCCTTTTCTTTTACAGGCTCAGAACAAAGAAACAAAAGTTCTGGCTGCTGCAAAGGTGATAGATACTAAATCAGAAGAAGAACTTGAAGATTACATGGTGGAGATTGATATTTTAGCATCCTGTGATCATCCTAATATTGTCAAGCTCCTAGATGCTTTCTACTATGAAAACAATCTGTGGGTAGGTATTTTTCTTTTTCTAAAAATTTTTTTTTTCAGGAGGTCATTGAAATTACACTCTTTTCTTTATTGAAATATTATTTGTCAGATTTCATCTGGCTTGTCACTGTTGGGATAACTACTCCGTTTCAAAACTAATTTGTAAATTGTGAGTATGACTCAGGAAATTGTCACTGTTGAATTGTGCTACCCTGAGTCATTTGGTCAGGGGTTTGAATCTAAAATGTGGAAATTAGCAGTTCATTTTGTTATTGAGAGAGTTCTCAGCTGGTGCTCAGATTTCAATTACATTAGCAAGATTTAAAGTGAGATTCAGAATCCACACCTGAAAAATAAACAATATGCTGAAAAGGTCAGCCTATGAAGTACATAGTTTAGATGCCAGCGAGTTTATTGGCACTCCCAGGAAGGACAGTTTACCACGACTTGACCCATAATTAATTTACTTTAACCCTGGGTATTTGTACCTTGATGTGCAGTGAGTGTCCCTGCTGTGCTACATCCTGGGAATTTGCTTGGATGGCTTGAGCTGTGACAAAATAGTTTGCACTTTTTTTTAAGTAATCCAGTGCAATATTTATAGGTGCTTTTGGAATGGTACAAAGAGTACATGGGTTGGGGGGTTTTTTAAGAGTTTATACTTCAAAAAGATACCTAAAACAAGTAAAACAAGATTTCCTGGGAGTCTTTACAAATAAGTTTTATCCTTTGAGCAAATGGTGGAAGTGTAATACCATGATTCCTGATGCACATTTGTTTTGCTAAACTCAAAACTTGGTGATCTCAGTGCAGAGTAAAATATTATATAAAGCAGTGGAATAGTGAAAAAATTTCTATGCATAAAGGCCAGCATGAAAGCAAGTAGGCAGAGGCACAATATGAAACTGAGTGGGTAGGCTTCACTGGCAGAATAAAGACTGAAGTAAACACTATGAAAATAAAATTGGAGCTACATAGCTACAGAGAAATGCAGGGGCTTGAAAGCCACAGAGATAATGATGTGATAAATAAACAGAATTTAGTGGGGGCAAAAAAGAGAAGAATGGTAGTTGGACACTAAATACACTTTTGCTTTCCCAGATAAGAAACATGATTTCTCTAGCAAAGGGACCTTTGTCAGACCAAACTACAAATTTTAGAGAAATAAATTCTTTATGTACAATTTCCCACACTTACCTACTTGGCAGACAGAAGCCTGTAAATGGATTTATAAAGAATTGCATTATATAATATATTTGTTGTGGGGATTAATTGCAATAATAATTTGAAGTATATGTGGCATAAGTGTTGTGGTACAAGGTATACTTTGAGATTTCCTCCTTTATGGGCAATTATACGCTGATTTTAAAATTACTCTACAGAAAAGGAAAAAAAATACTATTTCCAAGCATATTGACTGTTGACAAGAAATACTTAGTAGCTCTCAGACAGAAGATTATAATTTCTAGTATTTAAAGTTAAAATTAAAGAAAAAAATACATAAGGAAGAGTGGGTTATCAATCTTGGATGAGATTTCCTCTTTCTTGCTGTCCTCATTCTCTTTGTCTCCCCTCTTTTTCCTTTCCATATATTCTTTCTGTCATTCATAGCAGAATAGTTTGTGTTCAAAAATAATTGCAGTATATTTTTGTTTCAAATGGCAGCTCGGAACTGTGGATGGACTTGTTCTGTTATTTACATTCTGGGTTAAAGGCCTTGAATTATTGTAGGCATGAATGAAAATGAAGGAAAATTAATGTGAACATCTGAATTTAGTAATTTTCTATAACTTTTAAGAGTATTTTTCTGTATTTCATGTAATCTGAAACAATATAGGAGATAGCATCAGCTACTGGAAAATCATTTAGCTCTTGGATTTTTCAGTCAGAGAGATTATAGTATAGAAGTAGAGCTTAATAACCAAGAAATGAGTTTGCAGGGATTATGTAAATCACATTACAAGGAGTAGGTTTAAGCTGACTGTGTCATTATGTTTTATAAGTTTTATTATACTGTTTTATAGTTGGAATAAAACTTTTGTCTGAATGTCTCAAGTAATTTTTCAAATGATTTGTTTGAACAGCACAGCTCTACTTTTAGCTGGGTAACAGTACCAGTATTTTGCAGGTTTGGAAAGTAATTTGTTGAGGCCATACAGTCTGAAACTCTGATCTCACAATAATGCTCACTTAATCAATGATTCAGTTCAGTGGAACTATTTTATTTCTAATTTCTGTATTTTTTTATTTATATACAGATCCTGATTGAATTTTGTGCAGGAGGAGCAGTAGATGCAGTAATGTTGGGTAAATAAGTTCTTTCAACTAATAAGCCTAATACCTTAAAATGATAATATATACTGTAAGACTTGTTTAATATTTGTGTTGTTGTGATATGCAAATATTTTTGTAATTGGTGTGCTATATGTCTTGAGTGTTGAGGTTTAAAAATTAGTATTTACACCTATATATCTAATTTTTAAAGTGTTTATTTAGTTTTATAGGCACATTTTTGTCTGGATCCTTTAAGTGAAAGTATTCTCTGCTTAGGGGGCTCTCTGTTCTCATTATATAATCTCTATTAGCCCTTTTCAGGATCTCATTCTTCCACTGCCACCTTCCAAATTACATTGTGATAATTCTTTATATTGCACCTACATTAAAGTTAGGGACTTTTCTGTGCTTATTCCTCAAATTAAATGAATGCTAATACCAGTAAGTAAAAGATCTGGTCTTTAGCATCTCTATGTACCACACAAAAGAACCAATCTCTAAACTATGGAGCTTTTCCACAGTTCAGATAGGTAGGTATACATAATTCATAATGAGAAGGGGGTTGGGTTCAAGGAATGAAATCTTTATTGGAATGAGCAAATATTCTAAGATAGAATTTTTTCTGACATGTGATGCTTAGAATCTGTCAGATTAATTAGTTTTCCCATATCTTACTATAGTTTGCTATGAACATGTAACGTAAAATGCAAAAACGCTGTGATTATTTCTCTCTCTCTTGTAGAGCTTGAAAGGCCTTTAACAGAGCCACAGATCAAAGTGGTGTGCAGGCAGACACTGGAAGCACTGAACTACTTGCATGAGAATAAGATCATCCACAGAGATCTAAAAGCTGGCAATATTCTTTTCACATTAGATGGAGACATTAAACTAGGTAAGCATGTTGCAAATAAAACTTTCCTGGTCTTTTAATTGTATTTTCCTTCAGATGTATTTTGTCAGAGTTCAATATTTGCCTACTGAAATAACAATCTGACAATGAGAGATTTTTCAGAAGCAAGGGGTTTGGTACTATCAAGGAAAAAAAAAAAAAAAAGCTTTAGCAAATATCCTGACCATACTTGTCACATCTTTCATACTTCAAAATCAGTTGTCATAGGTCTTACTGTTTCTTAGTATAAAGTTCCTGATTATACTTGCCTTTACTGTGATAACATCCAAACTTCCCTTTGAAGTTGTTAGTTTGGAAAGGGAACGTTCTTCACTATCACCAGCACAGGACCTTGTACTCTTGTCTCTTCTTTGAGAGAGATGTAATAATCTTAATTACCCAGCTTAGTTTTTCCATGCCTTTTTTCAATTGTTTGTTGCACTGAAATTAAGACAGAACAGTCTGGAACAAAATTATTACAACTTACTATAGATGATTTCTAGGGGTTTTTTAATCTCAGTTTAAGCAGTCATCCACATTTTCAGTCTGATGAGGATTCCTCCATGCAGAACTGAGAAAGGGCTGCTGGTGGTGAATAGCATCCCTTCATTCAGCCAGGAAAGGGCAGGAATTATCTGGATTCACTTTGTTTCAGGGGAAAATGTGTATAAGCTGACAGCCTTTACAGTGGCTCTCCCCATGGCACAGTTCCATGACATCCCTGCCCACGCTCAGGTTTCAAAGCCTTCCCTCTGCATGGTGTGTAATCAGTTGTATTTCTTTGGATGCATAGAGGGCAAAGGTAGGAGAGTCAGAATATTGCCACAGGGAACTGAGGCTCTGAATTTGCAGCCTTGAAACAGGCTTTCCTTTTAAATGTAAGCAGATGTGTCCAAAATCAGAAATGTACCTCCTGCCTAACTGGTATTGATAACAGTCTCAGCAACTTCTCTATTAGGAAAGTGAGAATATTTAAGAAGCTGCTTTGCTGTATTGATCAGTTCAGTGTGCTTTTCATGGATCCTTTTTGTACAAGATTATTGCTTGTACACACAACCCTTGCATCTGGCTTTCTTTTAGGCTGCAGAGTTAATGTAACTTCACTGGTGTAGCTTTTCTTTGAAGCCTCAACATTTAGTGATGCACTGGGGGTCATAGGCCTGATGTTTAAATGTCATAGAACCACTGTCTTAGTTTCTTGGCACTGCTGTAAAAGAAACCACAGATCATAGCAGGAGTCTCATGGTCAGAGAGAGTCATTTGTTTCATTCCTTTCCTCACATGACCTGGCTTCTCCTCACACAGACTTGGAACTATTTTAAGATTTTGTTAAGCTTAGCTGGTACACAGCACCTTGCAGGCTGTCAAGATACTACTTAAGAGTTCAGACCACAGGGAGATTTCTTCCACACGTGCATTTGGTGATCCATTCAGGTTTGCTAATTAGGATTTCTAAAAAAAGACTCGATTTAGTTATGAAAACCATACGGCATCCTTTGAAGGAGCATTTTACTTTTTATAAACTGCTTGCATTTGGATTCCATTACCCCAAGAAATGGGTAATTCCTTGTTTTACAGATATGTAAATTGCAAGTAAATTTCTTTTACTGCATTTTATTTTTCTATGGATATGAGTTTCATTATTTCAATACCTGTAGTCCCTCAATATTTTAGGTTTTTGCCTTTGAACCAATAGATTTTAGTCCTGTTTTTTTTTTCACAGAGCAAATAGACTTCTCAAGTATTGAGCCCATCAAGTAATTTTGTATAGATTAAAGACGGCAACATATGGCTCCTTGTCCCTTTGCTCTAATCTCTAGATCTTCATTAATAAAATTACGTCTGTTATAAGCATATAACACTTATTTAAATGTCTTCTCTTTAAGTGAGAGATGTAGTGCTTTATAGACAACTAATTGTAAAGAGGTCAAGTTGGTTTTTTGAGTAGATACTGCATGAAAAATACATATGTAAACTTTCAGATATTTATCATAAAGTGAAAAGTCGTGGAAAGAAACCTATAAGATGAAGGGAAAATGTAACTTCAGGAAATTTCAGTCCTGAATTCAAAAATTGAATGAGTTGTTGAATTAACGAGATAGTTGATGCTATGTTTGATGAATACAGATTTCATAGGTTAAATAAATTAATTTCTGATTCAAATAATCTAATGCACTTTCTCCTTCAGTACTGTAATACATATTTTGCTTTTGTCCCATACGACCCAACAGTAGCATTATGGTTTGGGGTTTTTTTTAGAAATGTAGAATAAGTTTTATCCAAGATCTTTTATTATAAATGCTATAAAACCTTGGCACTCAGCTATCAGAACACAAATATTTTTATCTCACTTTGAAGTTTCAATACTGAAGAATGTTTGCTCTGGAACATATACCATTTTAAAAGACAATTGTAAAGTAAAAATATACAGCATGTTTTCCACCACCCTGTTAATAGTATTTTACTGTTTGCTTTAAGCGGATTTTGGAGTATCAGCTAAAAACACCAGAACAATACAAAGGAGAGACTCCTTCATTGGTACCCCATATTGGTAAGTGCACTTTCTTGCTGACTTTTTAATGTTACTTAATGTATCTCAATGTTACTTTTAATTTGATATTACAAGCTTGATAAATCCTGTGTAAATACACTGATGGTAGAATGTGCTTCTAGCAATGCTTCAGTGAATGTCTGTGTTTGGAACTGTTCTCAGAACAGATCAAAAAGCATTTTCTCATCTGGATCTTTGTTGCTGTCTTTGCAGGATGGCTCCAGAAGTAGTGATGTGTGAGACCTCTAAAGACAGGCCATACGATTACAAGGCTGATATCTGGTCTCTTGGCATCACTTTAATAGAAATGGCTCAGATAGAGCCACCTCACCATGAGCTAAACCCCATGCGAGTGCTGCTGAAAATCGCAAAATCTGACCCGCCGACCCTGGCACAGCCTTCAAAATGGTTTGTGTTTTATTGACACCTTTCCCACCCCGATGTGAGGCTTTCCAAGTCATTTGTTTGCTAAATTTGAAGAGCACAGCCCTGTTGGACTTTGTGGTGTAGCTTTATGTGTTTAGGCAGGTCCATACAATCCCAATACGTGTTTGTACCTGTGTGTACACATATGTATGTCTTCTCACACAATCTGAACTTTTTTTTTGTTATAGTTCTGTAGATGAGCTTTTATACAAAAGTGTTTTACAGGTTTTGTCTTAAAATTTATGTGAAATAGCTTTTTTACAAATGTAGTAACTGATCTGAAGGCCATCTAAAAAAGATTGGATGAAAGGAAACTAAAGCATTTTTATACTAAGAAAGTATTTTAAAAAGCCATTATCTATTTGGCCGATTTAACATCTTCACCTGATTCAGTGATATAGCAGATGAGGTGTATTAACAGTCCAGAGCAAAAAGTAAATTCTTCTCATAATGGACAAACCTTTTAAAGATTGTATTTGTGCTGTATTGGTCTTGGCATTCCTGTGTTCCCTTTGGTTTTCCTGAATCAGTAGCAGGACTTGGGAGTTGCAATGTAGATTCATGTGAACCTAAAGAATATTTCAGTTTTCATGCTAGTCTGATGTCAAGACAGAAGAACAACCACTGCCTGTTTGCTTGTTATTAGGTCATCAGATTTTAAAGATTTTCTGAAGAAATGTTTGGAAAAGAATGTTGATGCAAGGTGGAGTGCAACTCAACTTCTGCAGGTAGGAAGAGTTAATTGTTCAGAACTGTTGTTTAAAGGCAAGAATATTTTGTATTTTTTTAAACGTAGAGCAGTATTATAGTAACTACCTAAATATTTTCAAATTAGGTGTTTGCCTACAATCTGTCTTTAAAACTGATCCTTATTTGGTAAAATTTGATTAAATGACACAAAGCACAGATCAGGTTATTAGTTTAACATATTTTGCTGTAATATCACCAATTACTTTGTGTAAGTAATTGTACTTTGATACTTACAATGGATGAAGGAGTTGTTTACGTCTGTGGCCAGTTGCTGACAGGTGTTGCAGAAGCTTTAGTGCTCAGCCCTCCTCTGTAATGCTGTCACTGCAGAGCAGCTGAACAGGAATAGATGTGAGCAGGTACACTTGAGTGTGTTTAACGTCAGCACCCATTTGCTTTATCCACAATCTGTCTGGCATATGCTGAATAGATATAAGCTGCAGGGCCAAGCAGAGAAGAAATTTCAGGCAGTAGGAGAGGAACAGGTACCTGCTTGCTCTTAAATAAAAGGGTAGAATTCTAGCTCACTTTAGGAAAAGTTGTTGTAAAGACAAAGCACAATTTTTTCTAGAAAGTGCATTTTCTAGATAAAGCTCGCCAAGAAATAATTTAACCGTGGAACTGAAATGAAACCTAATTCCAAGAAAAATAACTTTTTTAAAAATCTTTCTACTTCTGTTCTTTGGATTGTGAAAAAGGTCAGTATAAATGAATCATTTGTATTTTTAGCAAGTTTGTTAGACTACTTATACGGCATATTTGAATACAAATGTTTTGATTTTAAAACTTCTGCAGATAAAACGCATTGGAACGGTTATGGTAGTTGTGAATCTTCAAACGTGAGGCAACCAAAGTAACACTTCTCTGAAGTTACTTTTCTTTCAGTATTATGATTTTCTCATTGTATACTATGAAGCTGCCACTTAATATTGTGCTTATTTTTTTTTTTGTTCTCACAAGCATCCATTTGTTACTGTTACTTCAAATAAACCAATAAGAGAATTGATTGCAGAAGCTAAGGCTGAAGTTACAGAAGAAGTTGAAGATGGTAAAGATGAGGATGAGGAAGAAGAAACAGAAAATTCTCTGGTCAGTTTAAAATTATTTTTTTTTTTAATATGCCATCGCAAATTTCCCATGGAGAATTCAGTTTCAATCGTATTAGCTCAACTTTGACAACCAATCTTCTAGGAATAACATCATAAACATACTCTAAACCTACTACAAAATAGGTACCCAGCAGTTTCAAAATTAGCATGTTTGAACTCCTTAAAAACTCCTAGTAAATAATAGCTAATGAAGATTAATATCTTAATTTTTTTATATGCATATGTGGTATTCTAAAAATGGGATAGGGATTTTTATGTAAAGGTTTTAAGTCATAATGACTGAGTGAAAGAGAAAACGTGTTTGTATTCTAAGTGTTTAAAAGCTTAAGAAAGGTATTTGACTATTATGCTGTAAACTAAGTTTGTGATTTTAAAGTGTGGCTATCAAAGAAAAGGAAAAAACCACATATTTTATAATGAATGTAGTTCTAAAGATGCTTTAAGAATCTTAGAGCTTGAGTGTGGTTGCTCAGAGGGAAAACTGTGATGCCCAGGGATGGGGGCAGGTAGCAGAGTGCCCAGGCTGTGTGCTCCCTGTGCTCCCTGTGCCTCCCGAGCTGCTGTTGCTGCACTGCTGGGGCAGTGAGGGGCTGGGGCAGTGAGGGGCTGGGGCAGTGTGGGGCTGGGGCAGTGTG
>VZTB01004954.1:29388-156406 GCA_013397245.1 Thryothorus ludovicianus
CAGTGAGGGGCTGGATCAGTGAGGGGCTGGATCAGTGAGGGGCTGGATCAGTGAGGGGCTGGGGCAGTGAGGGGCTGGGGCAGGTGCCTCCATCCCCCCTCACCCATCAGCACGCCCCTCACGCCTCCAGCCCACCCTGCGGGCTCTGAATGAGCATCCCCAGCAGCTCCCCTGCTGTGGATCATCCACAGCTTCCTCCTGCTGATGAGCTGCTCATCCATTCATCCATCCCTCCATCCATCCATGAGGGCTGGAGCAGAGTCCTCCCTGGGACTCAGTCAAGTATCTCACAAGCAGCATTCTAGGAAAGTGTGAGGTAGAGCCCTTCACGTTATTTACTTGGGGTAGTNGAGGGGCTGGGGCAGATGCCTCCATTCCCCCTCACCCATCAGCACGCTCCTCACGCCTTCAGCCCACCCTGCGGGCTCTGAATGAGCATCCCCAGCAGCTCCCCTGCTGTGGATCATCCACAGCCTCCTCCTGCTGATGAGCTGCTCATCCATCCCTCCATCCCTCCATCCCTCCATCCCTCAATCAATCCCTCCATCCATCCATGAGGGCTGGAGCAGAGTCCTCCCTGGGACTCAGTCAAGTATCTCACAAGCAGCATTCTAGGAAAGTGTGAGGTAGAGCCCTTCACGTTATTTACTTGGGGTAGTTTTAAACTGTCCTGGGAGATCAACAATAAACTTATAGAACAATTACACAAAGAAATATTTTTAATGCAATTTTGATTTAAAAGGAATTGTTTTCTGTATGCTTGAGAAATCTTTAATGTAGGAAATGCACAATCAAACCTGTGCTTGCTGCAACAGCTAACCTAGAATGTTCCCTATGGCAAATCAGAAGCCTGATCTGCAAATTACAGGGTTCTAGCAGTAAATACAGACAGACAGATATCACAATCACTTTGAAGACTGAAAGGGCAATTGTGGTTAAAATGATCCTTTATTACTATATTCTTTTGGATGTCTCTATGGAATCTGATATTTTTATTCATGTTCTGGCAGCGGCAGTTTCTACAGTGAGGTAACTGTTTCTGCTCTAGTTCTGTACTGCCACTTAATCAGATCTGCTGGACATTTTCAACATTTTAATGGGGTTTCAACATGATTAAAACAAGATGAAAAGTTTTTGGGCACTTTTAGCAAAGAACACAATGTGAAGCAGAAGAAGGTCTTAATATTGCATTTTATCAGCACTGCTCTAACTGAAGTTACAGTTTCTTCCTTGCCCAGCTGGCACAAAGTTAAGTCTTTCAAATCCAACAGTAGCTGAGACTGTTGAGGAGCTGAACTGATAAGAAAAAAAGGAATGTGAAAAGAAAAAGACCCTTGAAGAGTAGCTGATGACCATGATCCCTTTCCCTTGATCACAGTGAAACTTTCTGTTCAGAGCCTGTCTGTGCTTGTTCATGCGCTTGTTCTATGATGGTCCAAGGGAAGAACTTGGAGCTTATCAAATTCATGTAACTGCATGTGAATACAATATTGATCTCTGTTCACTATTCTTCCATAAAACTGTTCTTTGATTAAATTACAAAATAATTGAATGTTTTTCTTGCTTTAATTTTTTAGCAGTTACCTGCAGAGAAACGTGCATCCTCTGACCTCAGTATTGCCAGCTCTGAAGAGGATAAACTTTCACAGAATGCTTCTGTCCTGGAATCGCTCTCTGAGAAAACAGAAAGTAATGTCATTGAGGACAAAACAACTGGAGATGAATCTGAGGACAGTAAATTTAGGAAAACAGCTGATGACATACTTGATACTCCTGTTAGCAATGTTAAAGTGCAGAACGGTTCTTTGCCAACTGGTGAAGATGAGCAAGGCAAAATGGTGCCTGCAGAAAAGAATACAGAAAGCCTGGAAAAAATGCAAGCGGATACAGAACCCCAGAAAGAAGGTAAAGAACTTGATGTGGAAATAAAGAATGAACCTAACTTAAAAATAGAGAAAGAAAATTCCACAGCAGATGAACAGGCAGAAGATGACAAACTGAAATTAGTACCTGTAACTGAAGATAGGGTAGAAACTGAAGAAGGCATTTCTAAGGAAACTGGTGAAAAAGAAGAGAAGGAGAAGAGAACGGATCTCTTGGATGGTGAGGAAGAAAAGGTCCCTGCAGAAAACAGAGATACAGAGCAAAAGGAAGATAAACCTGACGTTCAGAAAGAGGCAGTAATAGATACCACTACAGAAACTCTGCCTAATTCTACAATTAAAGTCTCTGATGAAGAAAAAGAACTAATAAAGCATGGAATTGACAACGTTAAGGAGATAGGTGCTGTTGCTGAAACACCCATCAGTGATGGGGATAAAATACCTGAGCTGGAGGATAAGCCAGTGGAAAGTCAGGCTAAGCAGGTCCATGAGATAATCAGCTCTGAAGAAACTCTATCAGAAAGCCAAGATAAAGTCATCGAAGTAGACAAGAAACCAGCAGAAAGTGAAAATGAGGGTATCAGTGATATAAACAGCACAGAGGAAACAAAGATCAAAGACTCTGGAAAAGACATCATAGACCAGAAGGCATTACAGAATATACCTGAGGATATTCCTGATAAACTGGTGGATAAACTGAGCAGTATGGACCAAAATTCAGGAGAGCGTGGTCCTGAGAAAATGCAGGAGAACAACATCCAGGTAGACAAAGAACATCCAGCAGTTACCTCTGATGAAATAATGAAGAATAAAGATGCTGTCAGTGTACAAACTGGTGACTCTGAAGTCACTCCAGTCCCAAGTATTAGTATTAGCACTGAAGAAAATGAGAAGGTCAAAACAGATAATCAAAGCAATAGTGAGACTTTACAGCAACTGGAATCTGAGAATTTGAAGGAAAATGATGCGGATTCAGGCACTGGTTCTACAGCTGATAACAGCAGCATTGATTTGAACTTGTCCATTTCTAGTTTCCTTAGTAAAAACAAAGAGACAGGATCAATATCTTTACAGGTAAGTGTAAGCACATCTTTTTTAATATAAAATCCGATGTGAGTGTAAGCCTGAAATTATCTCCAAGTGTTACCTTTGCTACAAGGAAAAGTATTGAGGGAGAAACCAGTACAGCATGTATTTACAAAGCTTTGTAGAAAACAAAGTATTCTAAATTACACAGTACAACAATGTCTGGATTTTAGTTATGCCTGATTAGTTTCTTACTGTGTTGCATAATAGTGTAACCCATAAGAGGAAGTGTAATGATACTAAACATGAAGATTTGTGGACAGTTGTAGATCAGAGCTGATACTCAGAAGACAAGCTAAATGCACAGAATTCCTGTTTAATGGGAAAAGTCTCTTAGAACATCTAATGTTATACTGAATTCCTGTCACTTCCATCTTCTGTCTCTCTGGATCTGGATCCTGTGGTTGTACTGTGTCCATGCAGTTAGGTCACTATGAATGAGCTTACTCAGAGGAAGCAAATTCCAGTCTATGAACTTTATTTGTAATCTTTGTATTAATGTGAATGTAGCCATGTTAGGGTAGTAACTGCATTACGTGGACTTGAATGGAGGAAAAGTAAACCTAGAAAGAAAACCAAACAGAAAAATCATAGGTTGGCATAGCTGTGCCAAACATGAGGATGTTTGCAGTTGCCCTGACACAATGGACGTGGTGCAGTTTCAGCTGGGGTCCCTCTCTTCTTGCAATGAAGCAACAGCAGCTCTGACAACTGAAACTTCTCCGGTTGCCAGCAAGATCATTACATGATTTTTGGCTAATATATATCAATAAAAAAATTAAACTCACTTGTTTTTGCCTAAAGAGAAGGAAGTAGGTGAGTAAATTGTTACCCTGTTTCAGAACTGATTTTTAGAATTAAATACCTGTTCCTGACTGGGGAAATCATGATGAAAAGCAAACAGTAAATGCAGCGATCTTCAGCTCTTCAAAATAAAACTGCATCAGTTCTTTTCAGAGTTTATCTAGCTTAATTTTTTTTCTTCTGGTATTTGGACAATCAATAACTGCAGTTTTCCTTTCCTAACTGGAAACTTTCAGTTTACTGGAGTTTTTCAAATTCTTACTTGAATTTGGAGGCACCTGGTAAGTGAGAGGGAGTCTTGATTACTATATAGAAGACTTTCCCAGAAATATTTGATATAACTCAATACTAAGAAAAAAGGGAAAAAAGAATATAACTTTAATAAACACATAATAACTTAATTAATCCTTAATTTAGGAAACTAGAAGGCAGAAGAAAACATTAAAGAAAACTCGGAAGTTTGTTGTTGATGGAGTAGAAGTGAGTGTAACGACATCAAAAATAGTTACTGAAAATGATTCAAAAAGTGAAGAAATGCGATTTCTACGGTAAGTGTTTCTAAAAGTAAAAATTTCAAGAAGTTAGCAGCTGATTTTTTTTCTTTAAATAAAACAAGGGAGCTAATGATCTTATTTCTGTTATATTTGGGGATTAATTTACTTTTTTTTAGTAGAAGTGAATATAAAGTGTTTATTATTAAGACAATCAATTCAAAATTAGTTTTTCTGTGCCCAAGTTGTCAATAGTTCTTTTTATCTTCTGTCATTTTCCACTTCTTTTGTTTTCCCATCAGTATTAAGTGTTCTTTGTCCTTACTAGACGTCAAGAGCTCAGAGAGCTGAGACTTCTTCAGAAAGAGGAGCAGAGGGCCCAACAGCAGCTCAGCAATAAGCTTCTGCAGCAGCGAGAGCAGATGTACAGGCGTTTTGAACAGGAAATGACAGTGAGTTTCTGCATTTTGATGCTCTTGAAATATGACATCTTGGTGGAGTAGGCAGAATAGGGCTGACAGCAGTCAGGTGTTTCCTGCCATGATGGCTCTAGCTTAGCCTTCATTCCTAAATAAAATGCAGTGTTTTCCATTGTGGGGTGGCCAGCTTGTGCTAGGGCTTGCCTGCCAGAGGGGTCCATCATGGCCATTCCCTGCTGTGCTACAGCACTTCACTTCTGAGCTGTTTGCCCACAGAAACCAGGTCTACCCACACAAGAAGCAAGTGCCTAACTTAACTTAATTTGCTTAACTCCACTTAACTTTCTGAAAAAAGGTGCCAAATTCCTTTTCCAGAGTAAAAAGCGACAGTATGATCAGGAGATAGAGAACCTGGAGAAGCAGCAGAAGCAGACGATCGAGCGCCTGGAGCAGGAGCACACAAATCGCTTACGGGACGAAGCAAAGCGCATCAAGGCCGAGCAGGAGAAGGAGTTGTCCAAATTCCAGAATGTGCTGAAAAACAAAAAAAAAGAGGTAAGAGACGATGATAATATGGAAAATAAAGAGTATGGGCATAGCAAACAGCTGAATTTAGGTTTCCCAGAAGCCTCGTTAAGCCTGTGCTGTACTGAGGTTTGGAAGTGTCACCACCAGTCAGAGCTGTTTCTTTTGTTTAACTGCCTAAAGTGAAATACACACAGCTGACAGGAAGTTTGAGGTATTGACTTAATCTAGAAAACATCTTTAAGTTAGAAGATATTATTTTTCACAGAATATTTAATAAAAATTTTCTCCCAAATACTAAATCAAGAAAAATGTATTTTCATAAAGATTATGAAAAATATTTCAGACTCCTACTTTAAAAAACCCCAGCTATAGTTACTCTAGTAAATAGTTAACAAATTAGAATTTTGAAGACAGTAATTTCAGATATGTTTCATTGTTGTTAATTTGTTAGATTTCTTTATTGAATGCGTGCTGTAATTGTTTAGAATTTCTTTATATGAAGTGACAGCAGTAATATGGATTTGGTTTGTTAACTCAAAAAGGAAAGCCAGGAGAGAGGAGTCTGGATAACCTAAAATCTTTTACAGTTAATTTCATGAATGTGATACAGTTAAGGCAAAATGACTGACACTGACAACTTGTGCAATTAATTTACTTGCATTGGATTAAGAAAAAGGTGATCTGTTTCCCTATGGATTTTGCATCTTAAAAGCTGTTTTATTTCATTTTTGGTTCAATTGTGCAGCACCCATTTGTATATAAATGGCTCTAGTGTTTGCTCTAATAGTTACTAGACTCAGAGATTTCTCTGGAAAGCTGAACTGTCAATGCTTTTGCATAGAATGATCCTGTAGCACAGAAGTGCATTGATAAATAAGTTGTACTCAGTTTGAACCGTATGCTCATATGTAAATAACATTTTTTCTTCTTTTGCGGTACCTCTTGCATTTTGAGTCTCTCTCTCTCACTGGTGATTGGGTCCTACACGGGAAATGGGGAGAGTTTTATGTATTGCTCTCAGCTAAAAGCAATTCTTTCATGGACACAGGAATAGCATGTGGTGATTTGGACTCTGTTTTCTGATGATGCTTCCACTATTAAACAAACAGGCATTTGTCTCTGGGTGCATAGTTCTGTGTTTAAAGCTTAAAAGGCGATGTACAGTTTGAAGGAAAATGCAGCTGCTGCTCTAAAACTATCCATGTTATATTGGAGTGTACAATACTACATTTTTGTAATTCTGAAAAACAAAACTCATCAGCAAATTAACAGATTAATAGTCAGTTGATTTAGCCAGGTTATATTTAGAACCTTTCTGCTAATCTTGTCTAATTCACCGTGTACTGAAACACGTTCCATCCCAGCATACGTGTCACGAAAAGTTTCTTGAAAACACTCTTATTTATTGGTGGGTTTTGCTTTTAAAAAAAAAAATATTCTTCAGGACTAAACACAACTAAATAATGTTTTGTTGCTTGTATGATTATTTTGAAGAAAGAAGCTGTGTAGATGTCATTTATGGTCAGAGACACTAATAATTGGCATCTTGTAAATTCAGGTTAGAGACAGTGTCAGAAATAGCTGGTTTTCAATGGAAGTTATTTTAAGCTTCCAACCATTTTTCACAGCTTTATGGGAAGTAACATACTCTGTAGTCCTTTTGCCACAGTGATTCAAGAAAATACCACTTTTGCAGGTGGTGGTTTTCTTAACTATTGACTCTGCTGGCAGCTGCATGGAAGCACAAGCACTGCCATTTCTGAGGGCACTGGGCAGCATTTGCATGCAAAAAGCGCTGGCACATCCCTCCTCTCTGCACTGCTGGCATTCATAAAGCACCTATTGTTCTTTCTCTTTTCACTAAGCTCTTTCACTAAACTAACATCCCTGCCACTGAAGTAATGCATCCTTCCCACTGCCTCTAGTGCTTGACCTGCATGTCTCTGTTCACAGTAGTGCTTGCTGTGGAGACCAAGTGTTCTTTTTGCCACCTTCTGCATGCTTATATACACTGTAGGTTTTATGTGAAGTGGAGAAAGCACCAAAAGAGCTGAGAAAAGAGCTCATGAAACGCAAGAAAGAGGAGCTTGCACAAAGCCAGCGTGCTCAGGTAACAACGGCAGCTTCAAGCTACTAAAATACAAAAGGCAGCAGTATTCACACAGCTTGATGATTTCACTTCTTGTTGTTGTTGAGTGAATATGGAACTTAACTCAAACTAACCCTACGAACTGCTCTCTTTCTTCAAGTACTCCCATGTCACATCTTAGACTTAACTGGGTAGAAATGTAGGAGCAGCGGTTGCCAGGTTTGTACCGTCAAGTGTAGGACTTGGTGTGCTCTGATAAAGCTGGTATTTTTACTGAAAAAGAATGGTGTTTTTCTACAGCAAATTTATTTACAGTGCTTTTATGAGTGGTAAGTACTCCACAGGTCCTTCATATTTTAAAGGTTGTAGTCAGGAGGAAGTTTTGAACTACACAAATGCAGAGGAGGAAAATGTATCTAATATGTAAGCATGAGACATCTTGTTTATAGAAGCAGAACAGATTAGGTAAAATGTTACTTAAATGTCAAAGTGTAGGTGTATGGAAACTTTACAAAACATCATCTGTGATTTCATGCCTTCAAACTTGCTGCCTTTCTACGACCCAGCTAGAAAGAGGGCTAGTATTTTAGAAAAATACTGGCTTTGTGATGGCCACAGCTTATACAGAGTGAGTTTCAACCACAGCAGAGCAGGTTTGGATTGAGTAACTTAAAGATTAAATGTTTATGTGAGTGACCTAGTAGAAAATAATAGCAACTTTATTCGATTATGTGTTTAATTTAAGAGGGGATTTCCCAGGATGGAAGGTGATTGAGTTGCAGCACTTTCCCCATACTAAAGATAAACTCTAAACTTTTTAAGGAAACAAAAATCTAATTTTTCTTAGTGTTTGTAGTGATGTGGTTAATTTCCTTTGCTGGTTTCAATTTCTTGAAGAGAGATGAAAGAAGATTTTAAATGTGAAATATTTTTACTCGGAATGATAAGTACTAAACAAAGTGCAGCTGTTCAGTTTTAGAATATAGAACTTCCATCAGCACCTACCTGTGTGATTAGCCTTGACATTTCAAATGTTTATTACTAATGTACAGCAGATCTTACTTCTTCCTTTTTTTAAGAACAGAAATACATTTCACTATATTATGACACAGAATTGCATTGTGTCCCACAGGGTGTTGCTCAGGTTATGATTCAGTCTTTTCAGTTGTCTTCATGTACACTTTTCAACGCACAAATGCAGGATGTAAGTCTTAAAATGCAACACAGTGAAAGTTTATCTTCCTAATTTTCTAGATGTCTGTTTTCTCTTCTTCTGCTCATATGTGCTGATCAATGTCACTGCTGTCTCCAAACTGGGTAGCACCAATTTAGGTAATTGTGCACTATCCATATTCAAAAGTTCCACAAGGCAGTAGTTACTCAGTCTGAGCAAGACACTGAGAGTTCACACATGCAACATGATATTTGTTCAGCACATGTGAGAAACATTGTGTGACTTGTATGCTGTGTGTGCAGTGAAACCATGTATTTTAAAGATGTTTGAGTTTATTTTAAGATACTTATTGGGCATAAACAAGTGGTACTTTGAGAAAGGTTGACTGCCTTGCACTGTCTGCCTTAAAACTACCCAATACATTCTTTAGTCAAGTCAGTGACATTTATTTTATGTGATACTTGAGTAAATGTGAGAAGTGGAAAGGCCAGCGTGTTTCCTGAAATTGCCTAGTTTATCTTACAGCACTAGCAGGTATAAAACTTCATAAGTTACTCTGTAGAGAGAGTATCAATTATATTTAAATGATGAAATGTGTAAAGCTCAAGCATAATCACTTTTTGACCATGACTACACTAGAACAGCTTTCCCCCACTCCCTCCAAATCAAAAATCTCCCAGCAAATTAAACGCTGTGTTAATTACGTGTCTGCACACTCAGAATATTAAACTTGTAGTAGTCTTTTTATCCTTTTCAGGTGTAAAGGGAAATCTTTTGTCACTCCATAAATTCGGTTAGGTGTGTCTGACTTACTTTACAGACATCACCTTCCAGTTCTTTTTGTACCCTCAGTTCTGTCACTGTCAGCTGAATTCACCTCTGGTTTTATGTTACGTGTCTCAGTGTAACTCTGCTGTCCACTAAGAGACACAAAAGCCTCATCTATTAATAGCTTTCTGTGAAGATGAAAACCAGGATTCTTCTGGTCATAATAAAAAGTGCTTATAATAAATATTTAATTCTATTTGTTATGGACTTCAGCAGCCCACCTTGGCTCTGACAAGACCCTGCCGTTGTCCTTTCTTTTGGCCTTGATATTGTGCTAGAAGCATCTGATTCAATTTCTTGTTCTGAAGGCGGGTGTGAGAGTGTGTGTGTATGTGTGCATGCTTGCATGCTCGTAGCTGTGGTTTTTAATAGTTGCAAAGAAGAAAGGCAGCAGTAAATCTTGGGGCATGGGAGGGGGACACAAAGCTGCCTGCTTTTCATGATGGGATGTAACAGTGATACACGTGGATAATGGGAAGGTGCAGGTGATAAATCCCTTTGAGAGGAGCCAGCTCAGCTCGGGTGTGGGCAGGTTATGGCCCTGCGGAACCATGGGGTGTCTGCTCAGTGGTCCTGCAGAACTCCCAGCCTCAACAGCCTGGCCTAAGGGCAAGATAAACCACACAGATCTGAAACCCAACTGTGTAAATAAATAGGATTTAACTAATCACCCAAAGCAGAATAACCATACATACCTTAATTTTCTTACATACATGAATAATTTATCCTTTTTAGAATGAGATCAACTTTAGGTTGAGTATTGTCTTTGCTAGCTCTGAACCTGCAACTCGTTCTGAGGAGAGACAAGAGATGGAATGAGTTGCAGAAGGCTGGCTAGATTGTTATCTTTGGTCTTATTTCTGAAGGTATTATGTAAACATGAATATGCTCTTACCTACTCTGTGCATAGAAAATACAAAAGATGGATAATTTGATAGCCAAGGCACACTAGCTCAAACTTTCATAGATGTATTTGTTTTCATACATAGCTAATGCTGAGAGAACTGGGAGTTTCATTAACATGTAATGTGGTTAGAAGAACCCAATTTAATTTACTTCTATTGGTTTGTACCAGGAGCAGGAGTTTGTGCAGAAACAGCAACAAGAACTGGATGCATCTCTGAAGAAAATAATTCAGCAGCAGAAGACGGAACTGGCCACTATTGAACGAGACTGCCTCAACAACAAACAGCAGCTCATGAGAGGTATCCAGCACCAGGCTCTCTTCAAAACAGGCACTGGTGTTCTAGTAAAAATGGTCTTTCTTCACTTTATGAAGCCAAAAACCTTCATGACTAATCTAGAACTGTAACAAAAACATTTGCTATGAAACTGCATTGTTTTTAAAATGCACTTGTAGGGCCATTTCTGAACATACTCTGGGAGGCTGGGAAGGATGGGATTGTAATTCCTGAACCAACCTTCTTCCTTTTTCCAGCTCGTGAAGCTGCGTTCTGGGAGCTGGAGGAGCGGCACCTACAGGAGAAACACCAGCTCCTCAAGCAGCAGCTCAAGGATCAGTACTTCATGCAGAGGCACCAGCTGCTTAAGAGGCATGAAAAAGTTAGTGTTGACTTTGATACTTTCTCTTGTGTATTAAAATATTCAATTTTTTTATCAAGTAGTCTTAGGATCTCTCCTGGTGCTGTTTGTTTGCATAGGCAAGACCCAGACAAATATTTTAAAGCTATTGTGTTCTGTTGAAATTAAAAAAAAATCTTACTCATCTTACTTGAATACCTTAGCAGTACATAGAAGTATAAATAATTATATTTTCCTTTTTGAATCTTTTAAAAAACCCACCAACTAACCACAACATCAATCCTTTACTATAAAAAAATACCAAATTCTATTTATCCATCAAAACCAATTTTGATTTGTGTTTAAACAAATCTGTTCAGAATTAAAATAATCCTGGAATTAAATGAGCAGAATGAACTGGATTAGCTTCTCTGCAAGTAGTTGACAACTGTGTCTTTATAGCTAAATCCTTATTTTGCACAAGGCATTTTGGTTTTTATAGACTACATGAAAGCAAACAGTTCAATTTCTGAAAATGTAAACCAGTAGGGAGGTTTTTGAGGATCTCTTGGTGATCAGAGCATGAGCAGCCTCCACTGGAGGCTTGTTCTGTCCACTCTGGTTTGTCCCACGGGGGCTGTTGCTTTCCCCAGCTTTTGCAGCAAACTGCTCCTCCACAGCTGTAGCCCAGAACTTCAGTTACACAAAAGGAGTTTCTCTTTTTGAATAACAAACTTTGGTAAAGGCAGTGCAGGAATGGAGTATGGGCTGGTAAAATATATGTATATTTACATTTATTAGAGAACTTTGGGTTGGGCAAGATCCAGAGCTCTCTGGAAGAAGCCCCTCCTCCCCACTGTTACTCCTGGGGCTGAGAATGGTTTCTGCTGAGAGGCACTGACTGACACTGGGGTCTTATTGATAAAGAAAGCTGCACACTGTATAACATCACAGTTACTGTGTAACATTCCAACGTGCTTAACATTTCAGGAAACAGAACAAATGCAGAGGTATAATCAACGCCTTATAGAGGAGTTAAAGAACAAGCAAACTCAGGAAAGAGCCAGACTGCCTAAAATCCAGAGAAGTGAAGCAAAGACTCGGATGGCCATGTTTAAGAAAAGTTTAAGAATCAATTCATTTGCCTCTCCAGACCAAGATCGTGAAAAAATTAAGCAGGTAATGAATAAATAAATATGTAATAGTTTTAATAGTGTTAATGCTGAATGTGATGTAAATGTGAGGATGGAATAGAGTGCACTCTCACAAGTTCTCACATCATACCAAACTGGGTTGATGCAGTGGATGGGGTCACAGGAAATCATCCCTGCTGCTCTGGTGAGACTCTTGAAGTGCTGGGTCCAGTCCTTGGCTTCCCAGCACAAGTCAGACACAGATTTATTGGAGTGAGTCGTGCAAAGGGCCTTGAAGATGGCTGAGACTTGTGTGTTGTTACACAAGGAGCCACCTGGGGTACTGGGATGCTTCAGCCTGGAGGGGAATAGGTTCAGGAGGGTCTTGTCCATGTGTGTAAGTACCCAACAGAGGGAGCAGAGAAGGTAGAGCCAGACTCTTCCCACTGGTGCCCAGAGGCAGGGTAGGGTGAGAGGCAGCAACCACAATTAAAATGCAGAAAATCCAACTTCAGCATGACAAAACATATTTTTTTAGTGTGAAGATGGTCAAACACTGAAGCAGGTTGTCCAGAGAGCCTGTAGAGATGCTCAGAACCCAACAGGACACAGTCCTGCACAGCCTCCTCCTGGTGACCCTGCTTTGAGTAGGGAGGTTGATCTTTGCAGGTCCCCTCCAACCTCAGCTGTTCTGTGATTCTGTGAAATTTTTAAGGATACTTGATTTTTGTGAGCTTTTGAACTAATGCTGTATATATTCTCTCATTCTTTAAAAGAGAATGCTGTGCAGAGGTTGAGAGGTTTGCTTTCTAATGATGCACCACAGTCATAAATAATGGTTTCATATAGTGAGCACAGGAAGGATGAAAAATGTGGCAAATATGGTCTCCTGTAGCTGTTTAACACCAGCCTTAACCAATGCTTGCAGATGCACTGCTGTGTCACAGCTTCAGAGGGAGCTGATTTCAGGAGTCTGGAAGTGAAATGTGCTGCGTTTTAAGGAAAAATCAGAGTGCAGACAGAGAAATGGAATTGAAACAGTAGGGGGCACTTCCTTTGTAAGAATTTTAAGAAGAAAAAATAGAGGAAATTATTGCCTAAATCTTCTAGAACCGTTCTTCTCAGTATGTGTTCGTTCTATTAGATGCAGTTCTTTGACTCATGCAAACTGTTTAATTCACAGGCACAACATAATGTCTTATTTTTAATTTTAGTTTGCTGTTCAAGAAGAAAAGAGGCAGAAGAATGAGAGATTGGCACAGCATCAGAAACATGAAAACCAAATGCGGGACCTTCAGTTGCAGTGTGAAGCAAACATCAGGGAACTGCATCAGTTACAGGTTAAAAATAGATGATATTAAATGACCATTCAGTGAGAAGATTTAGGTTAATACCAGATGCAAGCAAAGCAGAAACAGCTTTTCCTTAATTTTTACTGTATAGTGTTTTTTCAGCTTTGTTTTCAAAGGCCTGTAGTGCACTGCTTTTCCAGATTCATATGTTCCGATCAATTAATGAGGAATCATTTTAAATGCAAGAAGAGCATGAACCAGAAGTAGTTGATCTCTTATGGAATACCTGTCAAGTTCCCAGGGTTATTTTCTGTAGCATTTCCTCTAAACCTGATTTTGCTGGAATCAGAACAGAGGTAGGCAGCACCAGGCATTATCCACAAGAAGTTTGCAGCAATACAGGAATGAGGAGGTTTTTACCAAGTGCTGCCACTTGCATGTGAACTTCTGGAAGGTACTTAGAAGGAATTCTCTTCTTGTGATAAGGAGTTCTAGTTTGTCTCTTTTGGTATGCATTTTGTAAAAGTTTCTGCTGGATACCAGAGGCCAGATCTCCTTTTCTGTTAAATCAGCTTTTCCCAGTTTCAGGGACACAAGGCAGTTTTAAAGATTAAATGATCACCTGCTGATAACCTTTGCTTAGAGAAGTCATGCAGTGACCAATGAAGCTCATTCTACTCTATTCACTTTCTTACATCCTGCAAAAACAGTCCCTGGCTGTGCCACTAATATGCCCCAGCAAATCCCCAAGTACCGTGGGAGCCTTGTGAGAGTTTCAGTTCCAGTAAAATTGAGCAGATTAGGGCTGCTCTGAGTTTCACAAGGAAAACTGGCCCCTTGCTGCACTCAGGTCTAGACAAGTGCTTGTTATTTATGTTGCTGTGGTTCTGTGATCTGCATCAGACCCATTTGGGACTGGAACCCCAGAAACACCACCATTGCTAAGTGCTCTTATAAAAGCACAGAGACTTGAAGCCAAACAATTGATTTTTTCCTTGTCATGCTTCAAAAGTCCTCTGAAAGTGAGGCTGATGCTTGGGTACCTTACTGAGGGAAATGTGAAGCTGAGGTATGGTTTGAGCTTTTCATAGCACAGTTCTGAGGCTGCTCCTGCAACCACGTTTGTCTCTTCTCTAAGCTCCGTTTGTTTTTCTCAGCTCTTGGCAACAAGAGTTGAAATATTTCCAAAAAACAGCTTCCTTTTTAATGTAATTGTTTTTAATAAATTATACAGACTGTCTCTAAAAAGCAAAGCAGAAATACTGCATGACCTTGAAACGCATAATTAGGCAGAGAAAACACAGTTTTGAATAACACTCTGAGCAGCTGCCTTAATGATGCTCAGCAGTGTATTTGGATTTACGAGTGTTACTTATCTCAATTGGCTCCGATGGAAAGATCAGCTTTTGAAAGCACAGCCTCGTAACATACTTTCATCTTGTAATTATTCACGTCACTATTTACACGGAATAAGCTAATTAGAAAGAATTAGGACAACATATGTCACTGTACAAATGTTGAGTTGCCTAATCTGAATTAGTTTTACATAAGGATTATCTTGTTTTAAGAATGAAAAATGCCATCTACTGGTTGAGCATGAGACTCAGAAGCTAAAAGAGCTGGATGAAGAGCACAGCCAAGAACTGAAGGAATGGAGAGAGAAATTGAGACCAAGAAAAAAGGTAAATGTGAGCAGTTCATGAATCAGGAAATGATCAAGGGTTTGATCTAGAGCATACAGACAGTACAAAAGTATTGAAGAGGAGGAGAATCAAGCTGCTGTACAAAGCTGTTGCTTATGATACAGTTCACTGTATCATAAAAGATCTTAAAAAATTACATAAGCTGAGCAAAGGGCAGGTGCACCAAAACAGACTGGGTGTTACCAGCCTCTTTGCAGGGCTCCCACCTGCAGCACATGGGTGCAGATTTGCATGGAAAACTTAGCTGGAGGCCAATCTGGGGTTTGGAATTTATTTCAGAAGCCAGTAGGTTACTACAAAAATTAAATTACATATAAGCAGACATAGCTAGTGGTGGAGGTTGGTCTTGGGGGATTATTTTATTTTAAAAGGGAACATACTAGAGTTTCACACAGTTCAGAGATCAGACAAAATATCTCCACAATAATGGGTTTCTTGTACTTTGCCTTGTTAATCCTGTGACAATCTGATTTTGGTTTTAGATGCTAGAAGAAGAATTTGCCAGAAAACTGCAGGAACAGGAAGTTTTCTTTAAAATGACTGGAGAATCCGAATGCCTTAATCCTTCAACGCAAAGCCGGATTTCCAAATTCTACCCAATCCCCAGCCTTCACTCCACTGGGTCGTAACTCTGGGAACTTGTGTAGGTTTTTTTCCTGTTTGGAATTCTCCCTCCTTTCGGTCTAACCCGACTTACCCGCGGCGTGTGAACATCGGGGACCTCGCGTGTTGTTTTCAGTGGAGACAATCAGTGTCAGGAGCGGTTTCTTCACTCCCCTGAACAGAAGAAACAAACCAAGTGTTGGTGTACAATGGTATTGTTACGTCCTGCAGATGTTTCAAGACTTAAGTGGGCTTTTTATCCCAGTCTCTAAAAGTACGTTACCTACAGTTTTGACTTTAAGCCTGAAATATTAATTATGCTCTTCCTCATCACAGAAAAAATGGTTTCTCATCTGAACATTTAAACGGTGTAATATTAGTTCTGCTACTGTGTTTTTAAGCATCAGATTTCTCCACGAGAGAATTCCACAATTGAAACTGCCACGAGAGGTTTAAAATTTCATAATGTGAGCGGTGTCTTCATGTCAAGGATTGAAACTAATTACTAAGGACATGCCAGTAATCAGAAAAACAAACCCTTATGTTTAAACACAATTGGCAAAAGCAAAAGCCTTTGCAACTTCTTTCAAAAGAAACCTCTGGCATAAATTAAACTGAGCTGATCTCCATGACATGTTTTGTCCATTAGTTCCATAATGAAATGGGGTGCTAGTTTAATTAATACAGTGCCTGAAACACTTAGATATGCTGATCCTGGCAACAGGATACTGTTCTGTCATTTAAAAACACAAAACTCCTTAGCATTGTTGTTACTGTACAAAACAAGATTTCTTGCTGCTACTGCCATTTTTGTTGTAAATCCTCACCCTAAAATATTTTGCACTAAAATATGTAAAGGTGAAAGAAATGCTAACTTTAAAATGCACAGTTTATTATTTTCTTTAGCTATTACATACAGGTGGTTAGTTCTACAAATTGAAAAACTGTAGAATGTATTTTTTAGAAAGCAGTGTGCAAAATGCACGTGGTTTCTCTAACTGTACCTGGAATGGGTAGAGCCATTGTTCTGTTCTTACCAAAGCCTGTTCATTTGAACTCCATTGCAGAAGTGGAGGTGGATGGTCATATTTATAAATAACCATGGCTAAAGTCTGATTTCACTAGAAGTGTTAGATTCCTTTTTATTACTATTATTATTTTAGTCATTTTATTTTAAGGAAAGATTTAAGTTAAATATATAGACAAACTCCTTTATGAAGCTGGGTGTTTTGCTTTTGTGTTGCCACCTACTAACATAGGCAGGTTTTCTTTTTCAAGTTCCTAGCTGTACCATAAGTTATTTGCCTGATGGATCTGTAGTGGGAAATCTGAACTGTATCTTCTATAGCAGGGTAGGGAAATAACAGCTGTATTAGGTCACTTTTGCTGCACTCCTTTTGGTGGATAGAGGTTGAGTCATATCAAGACAGTGTTATAAGCTGTACTTGGGTATGTTGGAGCTCCATTTGTAAAATAGTATTTGCTTCCTGTCTTTTGAAGCCTGACTTTCTCTGATCTCTTTGGGCATCAACTGCACCCGTTTTGTTTTGCTTGCTTGCTTTGACCGTGCAACTGGTGCCCATTCCATGGCGTTCATTTCATGGGAACAGTGCTGCTGCATGGCAATGAACTCAGAAATTAACATAGGACTTTAATCAGCTGTGGTTGAAACCTTGGATGCTGAAATCCATGGGCGTTGAACCGGTATCTTCTCAATGAAGACAATTTACAGCACAGTAAAAAGAAAATTGGAAAATGCATGTTTTAATTTAAATTTAGTAACTTTTTGGTAGCATAATTACTTTAATAGCTAGCCTTAATTTCTGGCATTTTATTATTTTAAATGTGTATTGTGTACTGTTGTAAATTCACACACCATATCTCTAGAATGTTCTCTGTTGCTAAATGCAAAGTTTTTTGAATTGTTTATTTAGTAGGGAGAAAAAAGAAGACCTTTTGCTTTTTAAGCTCCACCTTCATAAATTGACTGTTACGAAGATAACGTTAAGTAATCTTCATCTCTGTTTAACAGAATTTGTTTGCTATTTCGTATGAAGTAGGCTCAGTGCTTTACCTGGGCAGTAAGCAGGGCAGGCAGATTTCCTCTTCTGGATTATGTCCACGTTCATCCCCATTAAATCCTCACAGGGAAATGTTAATAATCTTCTCCTTACGTTTTTGGTAGTTTCAGTGACACATTGCCAGTATGTTTTGGCATTCTGTTTACCTCTGAATCTCTTACATCTTTTATTTGAAGATCCTTTTCACACAGGCCCTGCAATCTGATCTCATTGTAAATTGCACAAATAACTGTAACTGAGCTCTGGGATGAAGGGAGGGATCAGATGTGGCAATGGAAGCCTTGCTCAGGTCTCCAGGTGGGGAGCCCTGTGTAGCACTTGCAGCCTTGTGAACTGGGCTGAGAATTGATACCAAATGTGAAAATATGTTTTCTCAGTAACAAGAACTAGGATGGGTACTTACACATCTAGACTGATAAAATTGGGTTTAAGTGTTGCAGAACATGAGAGAGGCATTACAATATTGTATCAGTGTCAGAAAATTCAATTCAAATTAATTTTGTCTCACATAGGCCTAAAAGACATCTCCTGAGATGTGAAATCCAATCTTGGTACTATCTCATGTCACCTCCCTAATGAATGTTAGCAGCTCCATCTCCAGCGTGGTGAGGTGTGTTTTCTGCAGCCAAAACAATGTACTCTCAAATTCTGTTTGGCAGATCTTATTGTCCCCACATGCTCTTCCAAAGCTGACCACAAATCAGTATTTGCTCACCACTGTGTTTTGCTACAGTGTAAATTCTGTCCACAGGAAAACAAGCAAAGGCAATAAATCCCTGGATTGCAGTGCTGTGTGTGGGTTGTCCTCCTGTGTTTACAACTGATCCTCATGGAAAACCTGCCTGCAGGGCCTCAGCCTCACACCAGGTGCTTCCTGAGCTCTGAAAGTGCATTTTGGCACTTCTTAAGGCACCCAGGGAGATCTGGGGCTAAAGGTCTTTGGGTGTACCTGCTGCCCCTGTTTGTAGGAGATTCTGGCTGAGGAGGGGTTACCAACCCAGGGGAAAATGGGCTGTGGCGGCCTTTGATCTTCTGAAGTTCCAGGGGAACTTTGCTGCTTATTTTATGAAGAAGAAATACTCCAGCATTTGATCCTCTCTGATTCCCATAAAAAAAATATTCCTTCTCCAAGCACTCCGCTGTCTCTGGTATATACAGGAGAACTACATACAGCATGTAAAGATATGATACTGAAGTTGCTATGATTGATTATGTAGGTTCTGATTTATAAACACCTGCTGAAGGAAAACCTTTATTTGAATTGGCACCTGAATTCAAATTCCCTGGTGGCAGGGCTGCACTGTCCTGACCATCAGCATTCACTCAGAGTGATTTTTCACATCACATTAGAAACTGATGTTCAGTCTGGAGCTGCATCCTTTCATCCTGGTAATCTTTGAAGCTAATATTCTTTAAAAATAATATTAGAGATGAATTGCATTCATGGGTACTCAGTATCTAATCAATCACACAGGTAGAGAAATTATTCTTCTGTCTCAGAGGACTTTATGATAACTCCGTTCTAATGAATTATTTTCCTTAAAAATTTGAAACATAGCACCTTAACTAAGAGTGAAGCAAAGCAGCAATGAAATTGCTTTTGTCACAGCACGTCTTTTGTGACAGCAGTGTCACATAGGAAGTTTAAGTTGATTCTCCAACTGAAATAGTATCTGCCTTGCAAGTATTTCAAGCTTGCTTTGGTATAGGAAAGATTCAAATAAGGTGTTTTAAATTCAGACACTTGAGTCCACTTTTAGGCAGCCTGATTTTCAGAGCTGTTGTGCAGCTGCAGCTCCCAGGGCCTCAGAAATAGATGGTTGCTGAAAACTGAAATGTACAAATAAGCTCAGTGCTAGTTGCTTCCACTGATCTACTGCTTCTTGGTTCATCTGCTGCAGGGAAGAGGGGCAGGTTTGAGGACAGTGATTCTCTGGTTGTTGGAAAGGGCAGGGGTGGGTAGTGTTTAGGACCATCACTGTGTCAATAGGTTCTCTGTTAGCATTTGCAGTCTGGTCATTTTATGTCAAAATCTGTATTTCTGGATCTCTGAAACTTCCTTGCATTGATGTGTCCATGCAAATTTCCCATTCCCAGACTACTTCTGCCATCTTCACATCAGCTGAAGTAAGATTAGAGACAATTAACCTTCCTTGTTCACAGGCAAGCCAAGGCCAGGATGCCCCATCATTTCAGTCTTGCAAAAGATGAGAACAGATAAAGGGAAGGAGAAGACAAAGGAAATGATGGTGTTTCTTTTACAGAACTTTGACTTGTTCTGCATCCCCTTTCTCCAGCTCAGTCCTCGTGCTTTGTTTCTGTAGCTCCTCTGCACATTTGGGCAGTCAGTGGTGCCAGAGGAAAACCCCTTAAGCACAAACATGCTCAAGCCCAACCCATGAGAAAGGGCTCATGTGCTTCCCCTGTACTGAAAGCAGAAGGGAGTGCCTGAGTGCAGGTTACCCTGATTCAACAGTCTTCCACATTTACAATTAGGTGATAAAGCCTCTTTGGTAATGAGAATCAGTCCTAAAATGGTGCAAAGAACATAAACTAGGGACATTGAGGGGCAGCTATGTTGAACTGTCACCCCATTTTCTGTCAGGAAGCCAAACAGAGCTGGAGCATCCTGTGACAGAACACGCGCCCGAGGCACCGCCGGCCTCGTGTTCTCCCAGCAGTTTGTTCAATGTTTTGTGTTAACTGCAAACCAAGTTATTTTTGCCTTACAGAAAGCAACCAAAAATCATGAGATGGATGAATAATTGGCTAAGGGTCTCTGTACAGCTCGTGGAAGTGAATTTGCAGTAGCAGCCATACAACAGTTTTGGGTTTTTTTTTGTCTTGTTTTTGAAAGTAATTTGATTTCATGGCTTTCTGTAGAATACTGTAATAATTCTGCTGTAAATACAATAAAATCACAGTTTGCTGAGATCGCCTCAGTTTTGTTGATAGAAAACTTGCATGATATACAAGTGATTTGTACAAGCATTTGAGTGAAGGGGATGATTTACAATGTTCAAAATAACTGAGTATAAAAGTATTTAATGTCATGCCATTGTATTTACCATTGTACTTCAGACCCACAACAACCTGCTAGCACAGAATGGCCATCCTGAATAGTTCAGGGATGGGGTTAAAAACACACTTTAATTGGGCTGTTTACATTAAAGATTATTTTTTGCCAGTGTTTAAAAAAACCAGAAAAAAAATACAAAAATATTTTTAAAAGATAAACAAATTATGTTTAAAAGTGCTTTGGTTTGGCCCATGTGTGTCCTCTCTCACTGTGCTGCTATAAACAGGCTCCAGAATTGGCAGAGCTTGTGGAGAGGGAATCCCAGGGCACTGCAAGCCCAGAGTTTCTCCTTGGGGCCTTGTGGGCTGCATCTGATCCCTGACAAACCATGCCTTTGGTGGGGATGGGATTGTTTTCTTTTTCCTTTTTTCTGCATAGTTAGCCAGTTGTTAAAAAACTCAGGTTTTTACATATCTGGAAATAGTACAAGAAGCCTGGAGTAGGTGAGACAGGAAGCTCTTTTCAGCCCAAGGACATCAGCCTGGCAGCTCAGGGGCATGAAGCCAAACACCAGTAACAGGAGCAAACACCCACACTAGGGCCATGCTGGACACACACAAGAGACATTCAGATGTGAACTATCAACTCTAAGGGGTCAGCTGAGTAGTGAGGATGTTTTAGCATTAAGGCAGTGAAGACTCAGGCTAATTCTCTGCAGGCTGCTGGGAATGCTGCCCTGTGCAGAACTGAGCTACCTCTTTCCTTAAACACCAACACTTCTTTTTCTTCTGCCAACATACAGCTGTTCACCTGGGGACCAGAAACATCAAAAGAAGGGTTAGTTGAAGAGACCATGTAAAAAGATAGAAGATCCAAACAAAAAAAAAAAGGGCTGTGTTTTCCAGCTATTCCCAGGAAGGGCTGCTGCCACTCCCTGACAGTCAAACCCTGCTCTCCTGGGGATGGCAAGGTGTTCCTACCTTTCTCTCCCTTCTCTCCTTTTGGTCCCCTGTGCCCCTGTCGTCCTGGTGGGCCCATGGGCCCAGGGTCACCTGAAGGAATGAGAAGACCAAGTTTGCCCTTGAGCACAAGTGACCCACAAACAGGGATGGGCCAGGGGAAGGGACAGCAAGTCAGAACAATGCTTTGGCTGAGACCCTGAAGGTGCCACCTTCACTGTGAGAGGGTGTGACCTCTGTGGTCACAGTGCTGCTTCCTGGGCATCACAAGGCTGAAGAGGGAAAGGATGGCAAGCCTTACCTTTGGGTCCACGATAACCCCTCTCCCCCTTTTCACCGGGTGGCCCCTGGATGGCACCGTGTGCTGGAGAGGGAAATGAAGGAGACTGAATGAGTGGGAGAAACCACTGCCTACTCAGAGAAGCTAGGATTCACACTGCAAGGACATTTCTCTTGGTTAGATGGGATTAGACTGACAGCAAGGTTTTTAAATAGGGTTTTGGTCCCAACAAAGTCCCAAGGACAGGCTGTGATGTCATTTCACCAGCACTTCTGTGTCATACTCTAGGTGTCCTGGCTGTCACTAGGGCTGGAGCTGGACCATGCTCAGAGTGGGGAATCTGAGAGCAGAGTGAGCAGCTGGGTCATGTTTCTGTATGTGTACCAGCCTAGACATGTTAAAATGGGCCACAGAGCTTGTAAGCACAGAGGCCTCCAGGGTTTGGGATGTTTCCTACAAATAGTGGGAAAAACTGATGTCTTTCCTAATGATAAGGTTGCACCTCTCCAGCAAGGAAGAAAGGAGATTGAAAGACTATCCACCTTCAACTCTGCTCCTTGACTTTTGCAGTGTGCAAAGGTGAGAAGATCAGTAGGTTTGTGAGAGGTTGGGGAGATCTAATATGCATGAGTCAGAAATGCCAAGTCAAAATGTCACTCACTTCTAAAGAAGTCCATGAGGTCTGCAGTGACATTGCCATAGGCTGCAAAGACCTTGCTGATGCCAGGGGGACCAGGAGGGCCTGGGGGACCTGCAGGGCCCTGTGCAGTGTAAGACATCAGGTCCTGGAGAATACCTCGGCCTGTGGAATTAAAGATGTCATTTGAAAGGAGCTCTGGGAGAACTGTGGCTGCATGCTGAGGGAAGAGCTGTAGGCAGCAGGAAGGAGAGGGAAGTGAACAGCACAACCAGGCCTAGGGGTTTGGAGCTGTAGGCTGCAATAGGGAGGTCAGGATGAGCAGGCATTGCACTCACTCTGCAGGTTCTCTGACACACGGAGTGCCAGCTCGTTGTAATCCAGGGAACCAGTGAAGGAGCTGCTGTAGGATCTCGACCCTGCTGATGTCCTGTGTGATTCCTCCTCTCTCAGCAGCCCTTCGAGAGACCCATCAGTGCCCATGGGGCCATGGTAAGTGCCATCACTGCCCACTGAGGCATGGTAAGAGGACATGCTGCTCCTGGAGCTGCCATACGAGCTGCCTGTGCCCAGTGAGCCCCCGTGGGAGCCCTCAGCACCAAGGGACCCTCCATGCAACTGCTCAGAAGCTCGTAACCCTTGGTATGATGAAGACATAGACCCAGAGACAAAGCCACTGTCTCCTTTGGGTCCTGGTGGCCCAGGGGGCCCAGGGGGTCCTGAGATGTAGCTTCGGATCTCATCACCTGCAAAATACAAGGGGTGAATTTCAGGGGCATTGGGCTTGACAGAGGTCCTGTACTACCTCCCGAATGAAGACTGGAGTGTGAAATTCTGTCCCACCACCACAGTGACACTCATCCAGTGCCGTTTCTCAGGCAGCAGGCACATGTCAACCTTGAACTCTACAGATGGCAAGACACCCTCCTCCTTCCCATCTCTCCCACAATTTTGTGTGCCCAATCTTGGGAACATGCCCAATGGTTTTGCAGAAGGGTAAACTCCTCAGGCCAATTTCAGCACCTCTATCAAAAGAGCTATTCTGTGATCAGTTTGCCAAAGCTGAGGTGTTTTTGAAAGCCTGACTTGGATGACTTGCCAGGATGAGCTCAGACCACTGGTGCTTCACAGCTAGCTCAGTGCCTCCATTATCCATGGCTCTGTGGGCAGGTGTTTGCCAAAGAAAATGCTTTTCCCGTGGTAAAACTCTGCTGATGACCTTTGTAGGGAACCATGTTCAGCACAGGCCAACTGTAACTAGCCAGTGCTTGTCCCTGTTGTCTCACAACACAGACTCTGGCTGGTAGTTGGACAGAGAGGAGAAAAGCCTACAGGGTGCAGCACCTGTAGACATGGCTGTAAGAGGGAAGGTGTTGCTGTAGCCCCAGTTTGGGGAAGGCTCCTACAGGAATGTCTCAGCTATGGCAGAGCCAGTCACCCACACAAGGTAAAGCATGTCTTGGGATGTATGCAGGAAGGATGGATGGTGTTCCCTTACTCTTCAGGTACTGGATCAGCTCACTCCTGAACTCGTCACTGTTGGTGATGTCAGCATAGGACAGCAGGCCAGTTCCAGAGAAACCTGGTGGTCCTGGAGGGCCAGGAGGGCCAGGCGGGCCCCGGACTCCAGAAAGGGAAGAGTATCCAACATCTTGAGAGAGAAAAAAAATTATTTTCCATCAGTGAGAGGATAAGGAAATTTCACATATCTGGGGATCTTGATAGTTTAATGGCTCCAACCCCAACTTCCATCCCTTTACAGATGACATTGACAAAATTCTTTCCTTTACAGTGATTTTGTTCCCAGTGGGCTGTCACACATCCCTGCTAAGCTAAATCTCAGCCTCAGTCCACCCCCAGCATCTACAAAGAAAATCACCCTTCCAGCTGTGAGAAACACAAGTGCTTTACTTTGAAGGTAGGCAGAGATGTCCTCCAGAGAGGTGCCTGGTGACCCAGGGATCCCTGGAGGTCCTGGGGGGCCTGCAGGACCAGGGGGCCCAACAACACCACTGAATTCAGAGTCTGTAAGACACAAGGGAAGAAGTCACCCAAATAGCCACAACCCTAATGAATGTTCCTTAACAATACAGGTTATGCCAGATAAAAACCCCTTCTATTTGGCTGTATCTCCAGTGCCTTCTGGTGCAGCCTTCTTGGTGCACCTCACTTCCCTGCATGTAGATGTCACATTGGACAATCAGGTGATTTCAAAGAGAGTAAAGTCCCTATTTTTAAAATATACTTTTAAGGAGGCATAAGAAACGATGCCTTTATGCTGCAGAGTCTGGATATGACAAAAGGCTCCTTCATGCCCATCTCCAAAACAGTCCCACTGCTGTTGCTCCTCACAGGAGCATGGGGATCCAGCTGCAGCCCCCTGGGGGGTGTGCCGGTGCCAGCAGAGGCCTGCAGTACTGCTAAGGACAAAGGACCATCAGAAGGCCTGCAGTACTGCTAAGGACAAAGGACCATCAGAAGGTTCTTTGTGATGACAGGCAAAAAGGGAAATTCTGTGACTAAGGCTGTAAAAAAGATCCTGGGAGCACATGGAGCCCCATTGCAGGGCAGTGAAGAAGTTGGCTTACTTCGCAGGTACGCTGTCAGGTCACTGTAAGATATACCAGGTGACCCTGGAGGCCCAGGTGGTCCAGGCAGTCCAATGTTCATCCCAGAACCTGCAAAATCAAACAGATCCACATTATCAGAACAGACTATTACAGTGTGAGCAGACAGGCCACAGGGCTTGTTCACAGGCAGTGCAGGAAGGGCTCCCATCAGCAGGCTGTGCCAGGAGCCAGAGCTCAGACCTTGTTCTCTGACTTGGCCCTGACAATCCCAAGGACACTCACAGACAGGCAGGCAGGCAGTAGGCTTCTATTCCTGGCAAAAACTCTGCACCTCATGAACCTGTGATGTGGTGGGGGCACCCCCGGACTTGCAGCTCAGCTGCAACCTACAGGCTGATGCATGTGTTGCTCTCCTTGTCTGCAGCTCTGGGGCAACACTCTGCACTCTGTGATTTGTGTTAACGAAATGTCCCTGCTGACAAAATGCAGCTGTCCTGCCTGAGCCATTGGAGTGCTGCCATTACACTGCAGTTTCCTGCTGGAAATTCCCTACATCTTATGAGCAGTCCACTAGTGAGATCTGGTCTCAAAGAGTGGTTCAGAGAAACTGAGCATGGACCAGGCTGTGTTTTTAAGCAGTTGCAGCTACTAGGGTTAGGCATTTTAGCACTGGGGATGCTCAAAGAGTCCTCTCTGTTGAACAGTCCTTATATGCCATATCACCCCTTTACAGATGGGAAAATGAAGCAGAAATACAGAATTTTTTTCAGCTAATTTCTAAGAGTTTGTTGCCTGAGCTGCCTTGACACAAAGTGAGCACAGACCAACTCTTTCACAGGGAAATATATCCTGACCACAGAGACAAAGGTTAGAAAGGCACTTAAAGGTGTTGGAACTTCTAAGATGGTGTCCTGGGTTGATGTTTCTTCCCAAACCAGTTAAAGGAGAAAGCCACTTGAATTTGTTTTCTAGAGGAAACCCTTTGGAGGTTTTGTCCCAAATTTGCCCTAAACCAGGACAAATACCTAAGATGAAATTTTGTTCCTAAGCTCAATTTTTAAGAAAGAAAGGATTCATTACTAGTCTGTGGATGGTATATTAGCTACAGGGTACCTTTGTTCTCTTCCAAGTCTCTCACAGTCCCTGTGAGGAGATCTCTGTACATAGGGATTCACTCAATTAGCACTGGAATAGTTTCTACTGACTTGACAGCATGAGCTTTGTGCTGGGCTCCCAAAGGGACAGAGGGAAAGACACACACTAATAAAACCATTACTTGACAAGTAGCTGATAAACCTCCTGGTCAGCTCATCATAATCCAGTGACAGAGATGTTCCATCTCCCCCCGGCCCAGGAGGTCCCGGTGGGCCCCGAGGTCCGATGAGATACTGACGAATTTCTTCTCCTAGAAATGAAAAAAAGCATCTTTTAAGGCTCTCCAGCTGCTGCACAGACACCAAGTGTGAGGAGTTCTCAGACCATGAGCTGAACCCCCACCATCAGGGAAACCATCAAAACCTTTGGATGCAAATCTCCTTTCCTCCCTCTTTTCTGAGTGAATTGTCCTGTACATGGTGCCATTTGTGACAAGGCTGGGAACCTCCTTTAATAAGGGTGTGAGGAGGATGAGAATTTGGATTGCTTAAAGGACCTCCCTGTGGTATGTTTTTTCCAGGACACCCTGGACAACTTCTTGGGTAAAGGGAATGAAAAGTAGCTCAGCTGGGAAAGACCATGCTGAGCTTTGTGGCACTTTGGAGCCATCTGGAGCACAGTGCTGGCCAGCATCATCAATACCTTCAGGGACAGCCAAATAACATCCTGGAGATTTCCTTTCAGCCCACAGTAACAGTGTGTATAGAAAACAACACTGAGTTGGGGATCCCCCTCACCTTAAGAACAACAACATAGCAAGGCTATGGAGGGAACACAGAGTGGGGGAGCTGGAAAGTAGAACCCTGAAGCAGCTGCAGGTAACTCCAGTTGCAGACTGGAAGGCAAAGGCAGATCTCCAGCATGCTTTTCCCTCAATCCCATGTTTCCCTTGAGTGTCACTTACTTTGCAGCAGGTCCAGAAGTTCTTGGTATAAAATGGATGTAGTGGATACTGAGCTAGAAAATGACTCATAACGACCTGAAGAGCCTGTGGGGAATGAAAAGGTTTTACATGAGCCAGGATGAGACAGAAGGTGAGGAGAGGTCAGGAAGGAACAAAGCAAAGATGAATTAATTAACTAGTAGAATGGGCTTCTCATGCCCCCAAGGATGAAACAGTTGCTATCTCACACATCCTGGTCATCACACACAGCTGTGTGCTCTGCATTTCTGGTTGAGATTCCAGGCTACTTCCAGAACCTCTGGGAATTTCATCTACTTTAGGAGGGTCCCAAGCACACAAGACAACCCCCAAATACTTAAGACCATGTATACTAAATAAAGCCACCTCTGTTTGGGTCTTTGGGGTGCCAAAATGTCTAACAGTAAATGTTTAATATGAGACTCTTTAAATAGCAGCAAGTGCTAGTTAATCTAACCATTATAAAAGGACAAGGCTCAGAGGGCACCTCAGCTGTGTGGAGTCCTGGGCCTAGACTGCTGAAGATGAATAACCTTGCTGCTATTTAAAGCCTTGTTTCTCCTCTGTTCTCACCTCCTAGGTGCTGCAAAAGCTCAGCTGAGGGCATGACTCAGTACAGAGTTTACCAACATGGTGCTTACTTGTCATATAGCTCATGACAGGGGTAGCCAGCTCTGCATAATCCAAGGTCACCCCATCTGCAGTGGTGATAAGTCCAGGTGGGCCTGGAGGGCCTGGTGGGCCTTGGGCACCAGTCAAATAATGTCTGATGTTGTCACCTATGTAGAAAGCCCAAGATATATATCATTAAGAGGGAAGACTGACCATATGCACAATTACCAGATCCTCTTCCTCTGACAAAGAAAGGGATAAAAGAAAGATAGAGGCTACAGTGGACAACAGCACTTCACAGTATTCAGCAGAATTAAGCCCAGAGTAGCAGGGCTGTTGTTTCTAAAAGAAGAGGGACAAGGCACTAGGGAGCAAAAGAAAGACAGGCATGGAACTGCTAACATACAGCAAAAATCTCATGATACTCACTCTTCAGGTAGTCAGTGATATACTGCTGAATCTCTTGAGATGAACCTCCACTTGGGCCAGGAGGACCAGGTGGCCCAGGAGGTCCTGGGGGTCCCTGAATTTGTCTGGATCCACCTACAGAAAGCATTGCAAGAAGGAGTGTTTTTGGCACAGCTGCATTAGACCAAGTGACAGTAAAGTGTACTTGCATTAAGCCCTTCCCACTGGCTTGGAGAGACCTTTGAAAATTGAATATGGAGTGGCTGCCCCTGCATCTTTAAATGCAGTCTGAGCATGGCTCTTTGGCAGTATAATGTCTTCAACTAATGCAGTATCTTACAATTCAGTCTGTGCAGGGCTGAGTCAAGAGACATTCCCTGCTTGGTAAAGGCAGATCTAGTGGGCTTGTGCTGTGGAGAATATTGATTGAGATCATAGAGCTCATGCTCATAATTCCAGCATCACTGCCCCGCTGCTCCAAATCCCAGTCAGCCTGGGCAGCACCAGTTCAAGAGCCTGTCCACACAGAGGCAATATTCTGGCTTAAAGGATTCCCAGTAGGTTGGAAAAAGAAAATTGTCAATCCTTAAATTTTCTGATTTAAGGCAAGCTGTGCAAAAAGAGGTTTTGAACACAAATCCCATCAGCATTAAGCTGGCACCCACATTGGTAAAAGTCAAAGGAGCTTTTTCAAAGCCTCCACCAGGATATCAGCAGTCCTTCTTAATATCAGAGAAATGATGGTCTGGCCTCTTACCTCGAGATGCTCCTGGGATCCCAGGTGCACCTGGGACACCTGCATCACCTGGAAAAGAGTGAGGGAGACAGACACTTGTAATGATTGTTGCACGTTTGGTCATGTGAAACAGTTGAACTACATGTTGTCAGAGAAGCAACTATCCAGCCCTTGCAGTGACTGCCATGAAATGCCATCTTGTTGGGAAGGAGCATAAGGAAGAGGCCATGGCAGCTTTCCTGAGCCCTCTGTGACCTGGTCAAGTGCCTTATGCTCACAGCAATTCTATTGCTGTGGTCCTGCTTTGCCTGGAAAGGCAGGGGTGAGCACAGTTCTAGTTCCCAAAGGACCAGGCTGTTCCATCCTTTAGTCTCAACCATGCTAGGATGTGTGAGGCCACCCCCTAGAAAAGAAAGAAGATTTTTAACTTCACCTTTTGGTCCAGGTGGGCCAGGTGGGCCTGGGGGTCCCTGTATGGTGACTCTTTCACCTGTCAGTTACAGAAACACAGTCAGAGATTCACAGGAATAAAGTATGTGGACAAAATCCTGGCTCCACTAAAATTAAGTTAGAATGAATAGAGCAGGATTTTGGCCTGAAAGGAGGAAAGGGGACACAGACTAACCATGGGAGGAGAATGCTGAAAGGCCAGGATCACCCGGTTCTCCTGCATGAGACACAGAAATGAAGCAGCAGCCATACACCCAGGCAAGCTACCCTGAAACCCACTAATATCTCCTTACCTGTGAATCCCCGTGGACCCCGTTCACCTGTGAACAAGGGAGCAGATGAAAAGTGTTAGGAATTGCTTTATTCTCATCAGCAACATCCCAGCCCACACTGCAGCATATCATCTTGGCCTTCAATTTCTACGGGAGAAATGGGTAAAGGGAGCAGGTCCACTCCTGCCAGATGAGAGCTGAGCTACACTTCACAGGCCACTTCCTTGCACTGACTTAGTCCACAGTGCATTTTGCAAAAAGACTGTACCCTTCAATGGCAAATCTGAAGTTCTGAACGTTATAATGGGCTTGCAAAGTTGGGATCTGAATACAACAACTGCCTTGACACCAGTACTGGAGGCTGACAAATTTTTTTGACAAAGACTGACTTGTTTTACAGAAGACAGGAGTCCTTCTTGAGTCCTACTTAGGGACAGCCGTGCTAGCTTTCTTACAGACAGAATAGCTTTCTTAAAGGCAGGAGTTTCAGCCCCCAAGCCTTTCCTTCTTTTCAGTTTAGGGTGCTGAGATCCCTCACCCTCCTTTTGGTGAAGCAGCATGCTATACTCACCTTGGTCTCCCTTCGGGCCTGGTGGGCCTGGTGGACCTGGTGGGCCTGTGAAGAATGCTTCTGCAATTCAAACAGAGAGGGTTCTTTACAACATCCAACAGAACATGAAATAAGGTTTCTCTGGCTCCACCTGGTTCTAGCCATATATGTGCTCTCTGGAACCCCAAAAGGACATTCCCAGGACCAGGTGATGGAATGAATGGCAAGAATCTACCTGAGGTGGACATGGATGATCCTGGTCTCCCTGGTGGGCCTGGAGGTCCTGGCAATCCTTCTCCTATGCAAAAGGGACACAGAAAGGCTTCAGGAAGGATCAGCCTCAGCAATGTAAGTAAATGAATGTAAGAGCTGCTACACCTCCAGCCCTGGCCTTGGCTTGAGTATTTCCCAGTGTAGGCTCTTACCACTGTTTTCTTCACACATCTATCCCTGATAGTTTGTCAATGTAGCAGAAAAGGAAACTTCTTTCTTTGTGGTACTGGGTGCCTATCCCATCACACACCCAACCTGATCCCTTTTCCTACTGAGCAGAGAGCAAGAAGTGGGGTTCTGCTCCTGTCACATGTCCTCCCACACCCTCTCTGTTCAGGCTGAGAAAGGGAAATCTGTGCACAGGATGGTCCATGGGGATATGTTCCTCATGATAAAAACTTCTTCATCTGTCCACAGTTGAAAGTTCAGGCTGGACAAGTAAGAAGTAAATATGGAATTGATTGCAGTTACTTCCTTTGGCAACTTGAAAACTTCCCAAAAAGTATTTAGCTAATTTTTTAAAAAATTAGGTTTTACTAATTAGTACTCTGGCTAGAACCCTCTGCCAAAGCAAATATTCTTTGCTGGGCAACATCTTGCTGCAGTGAAATTCTGTTGGTAGGAACCCACCATGTGACAGCCTGCTTCCAGCCCTAGGCCTTGGAAAAAACCTCCCACTTTCCAGTTTGGTTTCAGAGGAACAAACTCTTACCTGGGGGACCACGAGGCCCAGGGGGTCCCTGCACAGATTCACCTGATGACAAAAGAAACAGGAGTATCAGGGAACATTTTTTCAGCAAACTGCATGGCCCAGAAACATGCATGTGGTGTGAGCAGTCCTTGCTTAGGTACTGAGCTCTGCATGGTCCATACCTGGTGGTCCAGGGGGACCTGGTGGTCCTGGTCGACCTTGTGAATCTCCCAGCACTGTGCAAGAGAAAAACACAAACAAGAGAAAATCGTTGCTATGGAGCCACTGCTGCTATGGAAACTGTCAGTACATTGCTGCTAGAAGCTCTTAAAATCAAAGGTGGACAAAGATGGGATCTAGGTGACCTAAGCCCAAGATGAAGCAGAGGAAAGAGAGATGTGTTTGATTGGGACATGAAGCAAAATACAGCACTGAGTAAGATGCTGGAAAGAGGGCGGAGAGTAATGGTTGTTGAGAGAAAGAGAAAAGGACTCAAAGGTTAAAGAAGGAAGGAAAGAACTTCAAGGAGAGGAAAGATTCTTTCAAATTGGCATATTTTGGGAGGAGAACATAACACAAACATTATCTAACAACTGCACTGTGTTATTTTGATTGCACTGTTAGCTGCACTGTGTTATCTTCACTGTACCCTCCCCTCCAAGCTGAGGCACAAACTCGAAGTTCAGTGATGCTGTGATCCAAGACTCCTGAATTGGAAACTGGACAGTACTGAAGCATGGTCTGAATCTACATGGCCCCATTTGGATGGTGATCAGGCAAGGATCATCTATAATTTTATGCCCTCTTCTACCTTGCTGCAAACTTGCAGAGGTCCCAGATCCTAGGAATACCAACTCGTAAGTGTATCACACATCTAGTGTTGCACAGAGCAAGTGCTTTTCTTGGGATGTTGCTAACCCATTCTGTTCTGCTCCACTTATTTTCATCTTAAAATTTTAAAATTTTTACGAAATGTTAAATATTTTATCTTAAAATTTATTTGCTCCCCTGTGAATTTATCCTTTAATTTGAAGAGAGGTTATTTCTGTGCTTAGATAAATATACCTTTTCAAACTGGTTCTTTTCTTACAGATGGCTCCATGTTCATACTGCTCAGAGAGCTGCCCTCTGTGAACTCTGTGGCTGACAGCTCTGTATCTCCCGTGTTAGTGGCTGCCCACCAGCTACCATTCCTCAGCTTCCCTGTCTGTGATGTGGGCCTGATGCCATCTGTCTCCTTTTGAAAGGACTTTGGGATGCACAGATGAGGAGGGCAGAAGAGGTAGCTGGCACCACCAAACACACACACACACACACACACTCCCCATGTCACATTGAGAAAAAAGAGCTAGGGGCATCTCCAGGCAGCTGTGAGCAGGCCTGGAGGCTCTGATATATCTCAGAGCAAAGGAGTTGGAAAGGCAGGGCCACTTACTTTGAGATGCTAATGATGAGACTTCTGTTCTGATGGTTTCTATCACAGCTTCACCTGGGGATCCTTTCTCACCCCGTGGACCTTTTCCCGGGGAAAAAAAAGGAGAAAGGGAGTTATGTAACTGAGGGTGACATTTTGTATCTACTCTGACAAGCGGTTCAGACTTTGGAAAACTGGGAGCATGAACTCAGTCCTCACATCTGAGGGGCAATGCATTCACGTGTGGAAATTACTGTCCAGTTTGCTCTAACAGGATCATAGAAAACCAGCTAAGAAAGATTCTTAGGGGTCAGCTCTGTTCAGGCCCTTCCAAAGAGATGCCTGTCCAACTGGCAGTGCTTTCACAGTGACATTAATCCCAATTTGGCCCTAGTTTGTTCTCCTGCCTTTCAAAATGGCAGGAGATATCCAGCTGGGATATATCCCCTATCACAAAAAGGCAACTGCACTTGAGAAGTGCCTTAGAAATACCAGACCTCAGGAAAAAGAGCATAAGAAAAAAAAAAAAGACATTTGCACTGACTCTTACCACCCTCCTTTTTCCCCTGGGAAAATAAAAAAATTATTAAAATTCTTTACAAGATTAATTAAGCCAAAGAATGCAACAAAATGAACTGAAAGGAAGAAATCTGCAAACAAAAGGGAGAGGGAATGTGCCAAGGGCTTAGAGAATTAGAAACAAAGGAAAACTAATGAATTCCTTTATCTTAAGAAGCATAATCAAAGGTGAAAGAAAATGGTACCTTGTTGTCCAGGGAGACCAGCTGGTCCAACAGGACCTAGTTTCAAAGGAAAAGACCCAATTTTCATTAGATTTTACTGGTTGTATTTTACAATAGCAGAAAAGAATCACTAGGACTTTTATAAGAACTGAGACTATCAAACAATGTGTTTTTTCCATAACTAAATGGAATTGCTATGGGTTATGAATTCATCAATGTCCCATGTATTACTTGAATTTCCATTCCCATGCAGTCAAAATGCTTGGTACCTCTTGAACTGGGGAAATAACCTGAATGCCCCTGACCACAACAGAAAAGGAATGCAAAAGGCCTAACCCTCCTCTTGCATTCCATACTGCAAACTGAGACTGCCTCTGCCAAACCAGCTCCAGGACTAGCTCCAGGCACAGAAGTGCCATGAGAATCAGGCTCAGGAGCTCTGGTGCCTGACAGCAGCACACTGCAGGGCAGTGTCTGACTGGGACAGAGGGGACTGAGGGCTGAGCTCGTGCACAGCCAGAGTGTGTGTGTGTGAGAAAGATTTACAGATGCTTGAGTAGGAGTTCTGCTGCCTTGAGCTCAAAGCTGAGACTGAAAAACAAGCACTTCCTAATTTCAGCAACAGTGCTGGGAAAAGGATTAAAAACAAGGCTGCCTTCTTGAGCAGTGAAAAAGCTTGACTCTAGCCCCTGGATTTGACCTATCACTACTTTGTACTCATCAGTACTCACCTGGAACACCTGGGGGACCAGTGGGGCCAGGTGGGCCAGGGGGACCTGGTGGGCCTGGCAGAGCAATAGTTGATGAACCCTCTGAAAAACAAAGACATAGACTTGCACACAGACACTTATATTCACACATCCAGGGAATGTGTACAAATCTATGCTTAAGGAATCCCACATATATGGTAGATATATTCTCCCAGCACAGGGAGCCCCAGTACAGGTCAGACACACAGTCAAGATGAATTAAGAAGGCCCAAAAAGCCCAGAGAAACCCCTCCTAAATCAGAAGTGTGACCCCTCTCAGTACTACATACCTGCACTTATGACTTTTCCTGGAGCTCCAGGTTCTCCTAGGAAAACAAAGGTACAAAAGTTGAGCTTCTTTTCAGGGGATCTTCTTTTTAGGTGAGAGCTATAATAAGCTCAATAACATTGTACTATTAAGCATGTAGTTTCTGTTCTTTCTGCCCTTGATCTCTTGTCTGAGAAGTCACAGCACTAGAAGGTCAGGGGGGAAGCAAGAGAGCTGTGCTAATCCAGAGATGCCCTCTGATCAGCTTTCCAAGCACTACATCTGCCAGCATAGGCAATAGCTTGGATTTATCCGAGGCAGGCACACAGCTCCCACTGCAGTCACCAAGCATCTTATTCATGCTCAGGGCAGAAGCTGGCTTCAAAGGTTTGCTCAGAGGAGAGCTGTCATTCCAAGTCCCTCAGCAGATGCCCTCACTGCCCTCTGTGTATGCTCAGGGAAGCTTTGGCTACTGTGCTTCTCAAACCTTCCATTCCCGAAGCCACTAGATGCCACTGTTGATCCAGGGACTGGTCAGTGGAGCAGCTAATCCTTGCTAAAATGAAATCCTTAGAGAAAATGAGCATTAGGGAAGAAACAAAACTCACCTTTAGCCCCTGGTCGGCCTGGGTTGCCTGGAAGTCCTGATATGAGGTAGATAAACAATTTAAAATGGTTAGTGCAAATATGGTTTGCTGTATGTTTTTCAGGTATCTCAGCTGTCTCACTTGTGGGTCTATAGAAGGAGCTCCCTACTCAAGACCCCAGATTTCAGCCTTTATAAGCAGCTCCCTGAGGACTTTATAAGCCAGTGGAGGAACAGACTGAGCTGGTAGTGAACCTGAGCTTCCCTGTCCCACTGCTCCCTGGAAGATGACACTGCTTCACAGATTTACAGATTTACCTGTAGCTTCTTCTAGGTACTGCTACCTGTCCTGAGGCTCCTGGATGAATTCCCTGATGAACTGCTCCCCTCAACCACCTCTGCTTACAGATGTCACACTCTCTGTTTCAATCTCTATTGCTACATCCTCTCCCTTTTGTTTCTGCTGCTGATTACAAAGACTTTTTAGTGATGCACAGGGAACTGAAATGTTACATTTTGGGGAAAGGCAAAATTTCAACACTCAAAAGCCCTGCATTGCTCAAAAATTACACACCTTGCACAAAACCTGTCTCAAAAGCCAAAGGAGGTGCAGAAACCTTGGGATATCACTTTGGAAGCCCTGAGCACCACAGAGGGAAAATCACAAGGGTTTTTAGAACCCATATCAAAGTGTCATTGATAAATTGGAATATGGTGGAAAAACCTACCTGGTGGTCCTTGGGGTCCTGTAAGACCTGTCAGAAAAAGGCAAAAACACTTAAAAAGTCTAAAAAAATTCATGTGGGAAATGGATAGACAGGGAGAAAGATATTACATTTATGTGAAATTATAGAACACAAATCACAAGTGGTAGAAACTAGCCTAGCAACTGGTATGTAGATCAGCTCATTGAAGCTGATATTTGCACTGTGGGCAATTTTGGGATCATAAAGGGTCTAGATTCTCTGTGTATTTTCCTTTCATCACCATCTTAAAATACAGAGATCCTCTACCAGACTTAAATTCAACTTAAGACTGGAAATAGACAAATACATCTGTGTTCCTGACTGAGAAAAAAACATTTTTGCTCTTTGTAGGCTTTTACCTGGCTCTCCAGCATCTCCAGTGGGTCCTGGAGGGCCTCTGGCACCTGGCATTCCCATAAGCCCTGGTTCACCTAGGGGTATAATTGCCATTAATAAAACAGAAGTCATTGACATACAATCTACCAATCCATTCAAGCTTGGCTGTTTAGCAGCATTTTCTACCTATTGTATTCTCACAGCCAAGTGGCCATCTCTAGCATCAGTGTCTGGGAGGGGAACATCCATGACAGAAGAGTTCTGTAGAGAGGTAACTCTGTCACAAGTTTACAGCCTGTTCCATTATATCTCAGTTCCATGTTCACAGGCTGACTCTACAGTTCTGAGACAAAAGATCCCAGAACATGAATCTGCCTCCATCTTTCTCCCACCCCTTTTACAAATCAACCTCCCGCCAAATCAGAAACCTGCACTTCTACCTCAAAGGAAGCCCTTACCTTTTTCACCTGGCTGTCCATCACGACCAGCTTGTCCTGTCCAAAGAAAGAGATTGTCAGGGACTTCTGAAACTGTACCACAGTTATCCTGTCTTCCTCCAAAGTGGAGCACAGCCCTAAACCTAAGAGTGGCTTTTCATCACATTGCATCTAAAAGAAACCTTGGCTGCAGTTACTAAAAATTCAAGAAGCATTCTTTCAAAACTTAACTATAGGACATTTTCTCTGAGAGTACAGACAAATCACAGCTGTCTAAAGGAAAGACCTAGGATCACAACAAGCATGATTCCACTCCCATGCTGTTTCCTTGTCTGTGCTCACAGGAACACAATCTGGATGGCAGTGACATAGTCTCACATTTAAATACAGCTGCTTTCTGGTACCCACCTACAGGTCCTTTAGCCCCTGGCTCTCCTGGAGGTCCAGGTATTCCTCTTGAGCCTTGTTCACCTGTAGCAAAATAGTATGAAAATGAATCAAATAACTCTTGGACAATTGTGTCAGCAATATTTGCTGCTTTGCAACTGAAAACCAGCACTGACAGGATGTTCAGGCCTCATGATTCACAACTGTCTCCGAGCATTAGAAATGCTCAAGTGACATAAATACAGGGCATGTGAGAGAGGATTTTCCTAAAGCTAAATACAAAGATTGTTACCAAGATTGCTGGAATCAAGAATGGGATCTATTTGTTTATAATTTTGGTGCAAAAATAAATTTCCTATAACCAGTAACATCATTATGTTTCAGAAAGCTAACTGGGATTGGCTAGGATATACTTTTATTAGGTTGCCTGTTACTCCAGTACTTCAATCCACTGACCTGTCATTCCACGAGAACCCTTCTCACCCTGATCACCTGTGGTACAAAAAAGGGAAGCATTCTGTGAGATTGCTTCATTGTAAAATGTTTCCATCAGAGAAAGTAAAGTCTGCTTTCTGACAGGAGCACAGAACAAAAAGCCAAAGATGGATAAGGGTAAAACTCATGGTCAGTATCCATATCTAAAGAAAATAACCACAAAAGATACCTTATTGGTCAACATACCTTTGGGTCCAGGGGGTCCACTGGCTCCTTTTTCACCTGAAAGATATAGGGATGATTGAACAATAGTAATAACAAATCATAAAGGAAAGACATTTAATGCATTAAGAAAAATCATAAGAGAAATACAGATTCTGTGTAAACTCAAACTGGAAATTCTTTTCCTTTAACACAGCTGCATCCACCCAGCTGTTTTTCCTTTCTTAGACTGCTCTATTACCTCTGTGTCTCCTGCATTTCTTAATATTTGCTAGTAATCACTGACTAAGTTTTGTTTTGCCTCCCTTTTCTTCAGTCTTACACTTTTCTTTGCTCATAGAATCAAAATGTGATATGGTCAGACCACATCTGCTGCTCAGAGCAGTGCTAGAAAAGCACCTGAGCTAGTGCTGCTTTAATTGCCAGGGGGAAGAGAAAATTACCTTTAGCACCTGGGAGTCCTGCTTCACCTCTAAATCCTTGTAGGCCAGGAGGACCTGCAGAAAAATGAGATGGGGGTTTTCATTCACCTCACAATGCAGCACTGAAGCAGAGAAACTATGAGAAGCTGTCACTCTGTTTTTCTTCTCCCCAGTCTCTAGATGCCACAGCAAAGGAATGTAGCACTCACCTGGAGGACCTTGTGGGCCTGGAGAACCCATCAGACCTGTAAGGAACACAGATTTTCTTTTAGTAACACCACAATTAGAAACGGAGCAGCTTGCCCAACAGCATCCACAACTCAACAGGTGTTTAGTGGGTTGGAATTTCCCCAGCCACTACAAGAATTTGCATTACTGGCATCCTCAAAACCAGGAAAACAAATATAGAGAACTTAGTCCTTGTGACATTGAGGAAGTTTTTCCACTTAAGTAAAGAGATCCAAGCCATCCATCTCAGCTGAGATGCTGAGATCTGTGCTTCAGACCATTAGTTCACTCTTCTGGTTACTGCAGAGCAACACAAGTGAAACAGGACAGCTGGGGTGCTCATTTACTCCTAACCTCTCTGCTAGGTGTTCTCTCTCCAGCTTCACATTTACCTTTTAGGCCAGCAGAACCTGGGGGCCCAGGTGGCCCTGGAGGACCTGGCTCACCAACAGCACCTGAAAATAAGAGCATGAATAGACATGGTAGAATACAGCTGTGATCCCATGTTTCCATTATCCCATCTACTGTTATGAATAATCTGTTCATCAGTTCAGAACACCCAAAGAGGTATGCATTGTCCAAGAAAAGAATATGGGCTTTAGAAAGACAAATCCCCCTGCTTTGATGATCTGGATAACAGGGAAGAAGATAACCTTGACAGTAAAGTGATTTTGATTCTGACTCAAACTTGACTGTAAGATCTTGGAAACCAAAGCAATCCTTGTTTACCCATTATAAGTCTGCCAAAAAAAATCCTTTAGGCCATATTAATCTGTGCTGGGAAATGTCTAGATATGAAATCTGGATTAGAATAATGAAATCAAATTTTATCACTGAGGTATTTTATTAATCAGGATCAAACTCTTGCTTTTATCCATATCTGTTCTATAAAACAAGAAGACACTTGGTTCCTACCTCTATCTCCTTTTTCTCCAAATCCAGGTGGTCCTGGCTCCCCTCGAGGTCCTGGTATCCCTTCTCTACCTCTTTGTCCCATTGGACCTTCCATGCCAGGCTCACCTACAGGAAACAAATGCCTTGTAAAACCAGGTGTGTGTGGGAGGGAGGCCTTGGACTAAAGGATCCATGGCTGGCCTCACTGGGGAAGGCACTGATCACACCTTCCAGGTGTCTGTATTCCCCTGCCATGTGTCAATCCCTTGGGAAAGACCCACAGCACTGACAGAGATGCTCACCCATGCTTCCCTTTTGTCCTTTTGGTCCTTCTGGTCCTGCATGCCCAATTGGACCAGGAATGCCTGGAAAGAAAACCCAGTAAGTGTTCAGAGTTCTAGACTATGTACCATAACAGAATAACATGCAACTTAGAGGAACCTCAACCTGGAGAGATTAATCCTATGGGGTAAAGAATTCATTACTCATAAGATGGGTACTTGCTCTCTTTAGAAGAACACAATACATATAAAAGCACAAGAAAGCTGAACCAAGTATTTATGCAGTTGTAGGACTCTCTCAGTGGTAGACTGGAATCTTCACAACCCCAAATTCAGTATGTTCAACTAAGAGGAAGTCTGGCCAAGGCTTTGCTTGTAACCAAGTCTCTGAGCTGTGTCTGTAGCTCAGCACCAAGGTATTAATCAAGTGACTTAGTCTATGCTAAATATTGACTCTTGAGCTATATTCAAGGAATTTCGCAAGGAAGTGCAAAATCTGTTCTTGTCCACAGTAATGTAAGCAAATGTCCTCCCTCAAAGAGGAATTGAACTATAGCCCACCTGGGACACCAGGAAGTCCTCGGTCACCTGTGGACAGAAACAAAGAGACAGTCAGTAGGGAACAAGTCTTCTCTTTTTGTCACTTTGGCTAACCCTTTCTCTCATAAAAAGAAGTTTATGTTCCTGGAATATTTACAAGTTCTAGTGTCTCCAGCAATTGTCTCTCTTGTGTTTATGCAAATAATTGAATCATTCACACCATGCAAAACCCTCTGGGCAGTGAAGCACTTTGTGATTAAACCAGGTAGAGCCTGGCTTCAGGAATGACTTTCATCCAGGTGGAAGGAGCTTCTAGATGCAAAGTGAGATCTGTTATCTCTTCTACTATGAACTCTAAAATTTTCTTTGACCAGAAAATGATAGAAAAGCCCCAACCTTCACAACCATATCTGACCTAACACATAACTAGCATCAGCTTCTCTAAATTCTGGAGTAACAAAAAAACATTTACTACCCAGGCCCTACGATAGGCTGCCAATCTGCCTGAGGAAGCAGGTAACTCCTGACTTACCTTTGGGACCTTGCATTCCCATGTCACCTGAAAAAAGTGGAAAAAAAAGTTGAATCAAGAGACATCCTATGATTACTAATTCCTTTTGTCTTCTAGTTGCTTTCCTACATTCAATGAAATAAGAAGAAGTTATGGCTGAACAGGACACTTCACACTTGAATAATACTGGATCAGACCCAATCTGGCCTTTCCCACTGGCACAACACAACATTGGGCCTCCTGTATTGTTCTGTGTGGGATCAGGGTCTCTGCAGTTTCCATAGCCAACTGGCAGGAGCAGGGCAGTGATTGTCCCCCTGCACTCAGCATTGGTGAGGCTGCACCTCGAGGGCAGTGTCCAGCTCTGGCCCCTCACTACAAGAAGATCTGGAGGCCCTGGAGTGAGTCCAGAGAAGGGCAACAGAGCTGGTGAAGAGTCTGGAACACAGGTGCTGTGAGGAGTGGCTGAGGGAACTGGAGGTGTTTAGCCTGGAACAGAGAAGACTAAGGGGGGACCTTATTGCCCTCTACAACTGCCTGAAAGGAGAGTGTAGTGAGCTGGGGGTCAGCCACCTCTCCCAAGTAACAAGTAATAAGACAAGAAGAAATGGCCTCAAGCTGCACTAGGGAGGTTTAGATTGGATATTAGGAAGAATTTCTTGACCAAAAGGGTTATGGGGAATTGGAACAGGCTGCCCAGAGGAAGAGGTTAAGCAACTGTCCCTGGAGGTATTGAGAAGACATGTAAATGTGGCCCTTAGGGAGGTGGTTTAGTGATGGGCATGGCAGCATTGCATTTATTGTTGGACTCCATGATCTTTAAGGTCTTTTCAAATCTAAACCATTCTGATTCTTTTTGTTCAAATATAAACCATCTTCATCTTTCTCACTGCTAATTGCCCCTTGAAGCAAACCATCCCAGAATTGTGCATTGCCAGAGCCAAGGAATTGGGCAGGGGAAGAGAAGGCCTGTATGGCTGTACCTTTCTCACCACGTTCTCCTCTCTCCCCTCGGAAGTAGCCTGTAACAGGAAGTGAAGGGGCTGTTAGAATGCATTGTACAACAGAGTAGCTACACATTTCAAGAACAAGGATCTATCTATTTGGATTTGAGGCTACAGGCAGCACAATATGGTTTTGTGACTGTCCTTAGTAAATTTGTTTTCACAAATACATGAAATTTCTAAAGATGGGGGAATGTTGGCACCTCTGTTGTTAATCTCTTTCCATCATGTGCTAAACAGAAGTAAATAACCTTTCCTTTGCTAACAAAAGTACCATGAGAAACAAGGTATGGGTTCATTTTTTGACTGCTCACCTCGTTCCATTTCCTTATTCAGTCTGCTCTTCACCATCAACCAGACTGACTCTTCATTTTCATATGGAAAGGTCGAGGAGGGTGAGTTACCATGAAGAAAGTCTACTCTTGAAACATCCTTTTCTATTTTTGTATTCCCTTGGTTAATTGCCAAGAGGCCGCCATTGATTTTTTCCAGGTCTTCCACACGAGATTTCAGCTTTCTCACTTCTTCAGCTGGAAGGTTAAAGGAAAATGCTAGGGAACATGTTGCCAGATAGGCATACCTGAAATATCTAGTGCTATCAGAGGAACATGGGAACACTGTGTCACATAGCTATGACCACTGAGTTTTGAAGAATATTTTGTATATATTTTTTTTTTTTCCCCAGCAGTGATATCTGGAATTTAAATGACAACTTTGGAATCTGTCAGTCTCAGAGCAGTAGACCTCAGATCTCAGGAGCTTTCCTATCCTACTCACTCCAAGACTATATAACTCCTCAACAAAGATTGTTTTCCTTATCCATTTTTTCTGTCCATTTGTAATATCTCAATGGCAAGTCAACATCAAACTGAATGTTTTCCACAGTTCCCTGGCTTGGTATGTCTGGTGCTTGGGCTTGCTCCCATCTTAAATCCTCTGTCTTTCTACACCATTCAACAATTTTTTCCTCAGTTATTTCTTACCCAGAGCAATGAGTCCAAAAAGCAATCCAAGGAGAAACAACCAGGCTAGAAGCAAACCCAGGAGCCATTTCCACCAGCTACAGCAGGAACCACAGGGACACCAGGATGGTGCTGATCCAATTGCACCTCCTGCATCACCACTTCGTATTTCTGGAAGAGAAAAGGAGCAACCTCCTGGTTGATGAAGAGTTCCTTGACTTCAGAGTTAAGAATCTCTTACAATAGGGACAGCAAGGTCTGATTCATTATACAAAGGGCTATGGAAAAAATCTTTACACCACTCTGTGCACATGGTGAGTGTAATTCTAGTCCCCGTGGAAGCTAGGAACAGTATTTCCAAAGGGAATTCAAACAGCAAAAACATTCACTGCATTTTAAAATAACAGTTGGAAAACATGATCATATAGGGGCAAATTCTTTGTACAGATCCGAGCCATAAATGACAGCAATAGCCAGCATGGTCTGTCTGAGCCCTCTCTCCCCCATAAATCTGTCCCAGTAGCAGGATGCAGCTGGACTGTCAGCTATCTGATTTTCTCTAGTCATAAAAAAATACCCCAACTCATCTACAATGATATCACTGGTACCAATTTCTCTGGCAGTCTCCTGAACATTACCTCCCTCTGATTCATTGCTCAGAGATCACTCATGTCCCTCAAGAACAATTGCTTTTTTGTATATTGTGCTTTGGTGCTTTTTCCAATGAAAGTCTGAGTTGCAACACTTACCTGCATAAGTTTCTTTGTCCCTTTTTGGCATGGATTTCAGCCCTCCTGTTTTAACAACAGTAAAAGAGGTTTTAAAAGTCTTTCTGTGCATGACAAACTTTAGAGTGTGGGCTTGAAAGGGAAAGGTAGAGGTGGAGGCAGAAGGAGAAAATTCTGTTGCATTTCCACAGGAACAAACTCTTACCATTTACATCTGATTTTAGGCCAGTATCTGTAGTGTAAGAGGAGGAAAATCCCTGCTTCTCTTTCTTCAAAGTGTCTTCTACAAAAGATCCTAAACAGGAACCAAATATAATCAGAAACATTACAGCAGAAGTTAAACCAGGCCTATCTTCTTTCATTGGTAAAATGTGCATTTTTCTTGGGAAGACACAATAGCTCTGCCTGTCTAAACCAGATCTAGTTCTTTTTCTCTCAAAGCTCCTGAGCTTTGTGAAATATCCTGAGGCATACTGGAGCTTCAAATGCAAAAGCCAGACCCAGGTTTAGCTGGCATGGTTAAAAGCTGCCTGCCTATCAGAGGTTCTTGTATGATGACAAGCCAGGTGTAGTGCCCTTAATGCTGAACTTCCTTTGTGATCAGTCTCCATTTCTCTGCCCTCAGAATAACCACATGTCCTGAAAAAGGGAAGATACCTCCATTAAGCCCAGTGTTAGAAGCACTAAAGACTTTGCCAGTGTCCTTTGTCATGACCAAGAGCTCCATCTCCTTTGCTGGTGCCTTCTCCTTCTCCAGCAGCAGGAACTTGCAGTCTTTGCGCAGAATGTCATCGCCCTGGGAGCTCGAGACAGTTCCTCCTGAAATATTTGTAAAAGGTGGTAAAGAGGAGATGAGTGTGGGCCATTGAGTCCATAACTACAAGCCACATCACTTTTGTTCATAAAAACGGGTGGTCACGTTGTGGTTGGGGCTGCTAGGACAATAAGAGCCCTGTAAGAGGCATACTGGTCACTGAAGGTAACAGGAGAGCTGTGCATGTCATTAGGTTTCTTTGCTGATGTGCATTTCACTAGCAAGGGAGCCCCTGCTGCCAGAAATGGAGAACATCTGGATTTCAGCCATAGGTAGAAGTGATTTGCTCAATGAGCTCTTTGCTCCTCAAACACACTTCCTGTGGAGTCAGAGAAACTCAGCCTGAGAGATACTCAGGGATCAGCAGAGCCAGCACAGCTCAAGCTGAGGAGCTCATCAAGCACTGCCAAGTTGCTCTGTCAAGCACAAAGCACTCCATACCCCAGGAGCCAGGCAGGATTAGGAGACATTGAACTTACTGCAGCTTACTGAGTTTTGCTACAGGCCAAACAAGGTTCAAAACCATCACTGTGGTCACTCTTGTTCCACTAGACACTATGAAGCATATCTGGAATGGTGTACAAACATGAATTTGCACACTGACACAATACTGAAAATTAGGATAAACAGAACAAGATTGTTCCATTACTCTAGTAGAACCTGGAGCAAACTTTTAAAGTTATCATAACTTCCATGGTTTTTACTTCTGTTTTTAAGCCTTATCTTTAGGCATCCTTGGATTACAAGGCAAACTTGGCTTTCTTTATAAACACAGGAAAAAAAAAGGTAATTTATAACCCTCAGAGTTGTAGAAAAGAGCTGGAAAAGATTAATTTGTCCTAACTGTGCAAGGACAAAGGGTTTCTCACATTAAAAAAACATAATCTGATCATGTATAAGTCAATTCCTTCATTTTTGAGTGGTTGAAGCTGGCACAACTGAAAAATTATTTTTAAGAGAAAACTTGCAAATGTTTTGGCTTCAAATGAAGTACAATTTCACATGAGTGCTCTTCTATCCAGCTTCCTGCCTGCTGAGTAGAAATAGCTCAGAATTAAACAATCCAAATTATTACAGAGATATGAATCAGACCAGTTCATTTTCTTATTCTTAGATTTTGACTCTTTCTTTTCAGAAAGGTATTGGTAGGAGACTTGGCTAGTGACAAGTTATGCACCTGAGTGTCACTCAGCTATGCTGAATCTCTAACTCATTTTATGATATGCTTGTTAAACACCTGTGAATGACACACTCACCTGCTGAGGCAGTCACACCAGTACTTGCCATGGTGTTGCTCTGAGAAGTGTTCTTCATCCCATATGCTGCAAAGAAGAAATGCAACAATGACAGAGATGAAGGATAACAAGGGATCAACACACAACAAAGCATTTAAAACATTTTTTCTCGTTCAGTGTTCCTGGGACAACTCAAACAGCTGAAGGTTTGCCCAGCAAGCAAATCTCCAGTGCATCAGCACTGGGAGCTGTTCCTGCACATGCAAAGCAGAGGAAATGTTCCTCAATATCCCTTCATACCACACAAGACGATGGTGACGAGGGGGCCTCTGTCGAGAGGAACTGTCTGGTCCCTACAGAAAAGGCGGGAGAAGGAAGCACACATTGGTGACCCTCACACTTTTCTAGGCTTACTTTGTTGCTGACCTGCAGAGGCTGCTGTAGCATTCTGGGTTGCAGAAAAAGAGCTTGGAGCCAGGTTGTTTTGAACTCCAAATACTGCAAAGAAAAACATTGCAATGAGGATTATAGGAGTCCTGCAGTGCAGGTGGTATTCTGGCTAAAACCCAAACAAAACCAGTGATACAAAAATAATGACCTCTCCCAACAAATTCCATCAGTTTTCTGGAGGCAGCACAGGCCTCACAAAATATTTTGTAACCTACTTCACTTTGCTGTATTGTTATTGTTGGCCCAGGACAATAATGGTGATCATTTTAAACCATTATCTTGAGTTACATTGTGAGACCACTCTCATGTCTGCAGGAACATTTCTGCAGATGGGGCAAAGAGCTGCTGACATTCAGATGAGGAACAGGAGAGAAACTGGTATATTGGTATTATTTCACTGGCCTTGTCTGCCAGAAATGTGGTGCTGTGAAAAGTGTGAAGGGAAGAAAAATCTGACCTGTAGAGGAAGAGCTCAGGCCCGCATTCAGAGTATGATTGCTGGGAGCCAGGTTATTTGGAACACCAAAAACTGCAAAAAGAGGAAGTGAAATGTAATTACTTCTCTCAAATAATAAATTGAAAACCCAAAGGTCAGTGGCATGGTCCTAGAAATTAAGAGTAAACTTGGAAATGCAACTAATGATAATGCACAATAATTGCACAGAGGAAAAATCTTGAAAACTGTGACAAGAAGCCACCCTTTTACTGAACTGACAAAGGCAAAAAAAATCCTACTTCAGACGAGATGAGATCATGTGACAGTGAGAGAAAGTAAAGCTTTTAATAATGTGTAATCATAAAGCTTCTTGTGTTTTTTCTCTGCAGCTGAGGAATGCAGAATCCCTGGCATTTAGAAATGGGCCTCACCAGGTGTAAGAACACACCAAACTTACTTACAACATTTTTAGTATATGAACCATTCTTACAATGGTCCAAGATAATCCAATATTAAATTGAGTCTAAACTAGTTTTTATATGGAATGTGAGCTTGACCTCATTGATAAAGATGTCATCAAAATTTAGTGACAGTCAGAGAGTCAGGACAATAAATCCTCAGAAAAAAAGGATTTTCAGATACAGTCAGTGTAGAAGCAGAGAGAACCAAATTACAGAAAACCAGAGAAAATATAAGCACATCCCTTGCCATTTTGATTACTCCATCATTTTAGTTGATGCTGTGCAAAGAAACCCTGCTTTTGACCCATTTTCAGGATACTTCCATCTATCAAACCTGGGCAATGCAGGGAGCATACCTGATCCTGTCGAGTGAGACATGGCATTGACCAAGGAAGAGCTGTTATGGTATCCACCAAGGGAAGACCCAGCAGGCAGAGTGGAGGACCACATGTATGAAGGGAGGGCAGTATTCAGTATGGTTGTGTCATATGTTCCTGACACTGTGAAAAACCAAACAGACAGAAGTGGTTTTCAATGAGGCCAGGCTTGTGGCTAGCATGCACTGCAGGTTAATAGGGAAAACAACTTACATTTCAATTACCCTTGTAGAGTCAACCCAATGACTCCAGGTTAGCATGCCATAACTGACCTCAAATGTCAGCTGATTACAGCCCACACAAATTTTAAGGAATGGAATAAAGATTGACCTGACAGCATGATCATTTACAAAACACCTGGAAGAGATTTCATTGCTCATACATGTTACAGTACTGGAATAAACCACCCCAGTCTGCCATTCCATTAAGAAATCACCCTGAACCAGGGGATACATGGCTTTTGCTTCCCACATATGTCTCTGATTGGTTCACTAGTGTATTGGACTAAAATTCTGTTTTAGACATGATTGGAGCTCTGAGTAAGATAAAAGATATTGTTCTTAGATACTGGTAGAAGACAATGGAGTCATTGTCAATACCACTTCCTCAAGCCCTGTTGTGAGGTGTATAAATAAAAAAGTTTGTAGTATTTTAAGTACCACTTCACTTATAGAATCACAGAATCATAGAATCACAGAACAGTTTGGGATTAAATGGACCTCAAAGATCATCTAGTTCCAACCTCCTGCCATAGGCAGGGACACCTTCCACTAGACCAAGCTGCTGAAAGTCTCATCCATCCTGGCTTAGAACACTTTCAGGGATGGGGCATCCACAACTTCTCTGAGCAACCTGTGACAGTGCCTCACCACTCTCACAGTAAAGAATTTCTTCCTAACAGATCTGACCTAAGCCTGCCCTCTTTCAGTTTGAAGCCATTACCCCTTGTCTTGTACAGTTCCTGATAAGTTATTATCAAATGGTATGGCTAATAAATCACTCACTGAAATGCTGTCTTCAGTCCTATCTCTGTCTCACTTGGAGATAAGAGATCAAATCACTCTCAGACACATTTGCTTAGAGCTCTTATCTCTGCTAGAAATAACCTCTGGATTGAAGCCAGTGGCAGAAAGAATGGACTCCTTTTTTTGAAAATTAGAGTAGTCACTAGAAAGATCCCCAAGATGGCTCCTGTTACAGAAACACCTGGACAGTCTTTCAGCATTTGGACCCTTTTTCTGTACAGAGACACCATGTATTCTTATCTGGATGTTCTTAGCAACTGAGTACTTTTTATGCCAAATGCTGTCTGGAATGACTGCAACATTGCTAAAGGCAAGTACCTGACTGAGAGCTCTCAGTGACCATCTTTGTCTCCACCACAGCCTTTTTGGGTATCGGGAGTGTACCGGACGAGGATCGAGTAGGGCTGCAGCTGGCAGATCGACTTCCTTTCAGCAAACGTTTCACATCATCCAACTCTGTCCCTAGCAGGAAAAGCAAGTGTCCAGAGTCACCCAAAAGCCAGTGTTTCACTGATCTGTAATCTTGCTCTGGATCTAAATCATTCAGTGGAATTTATCTGCATGTCTATGAAGTTGTTACTTTCTGGACGTGCCAGTTAATGACAAAGCTCCAGAGGATGTTTCTGGGACTTTGCATCTTTGCAAGAGCACCATGTAACTCACAGCATGCTTCCTTGTCCAGAAAGGGGACTCAAATTAATGTTCTTAACAGGAAAAGACATAACCCTAGAAGCACCACCCTCTATCTTACCCCTGATATCTCTGGAATAACTTACATCTGCCAGAGGGAGATGCGCTCTGCAGTCGGACTCGTATTTCACTCTCTGGGAAGATAAAAAGCAGATCATGAATATGAAGAGAGATTGATTTGTGCCCTGGGCTGGGAATGAATCTTTAGGATGAAATTAATTTCTTCCTTCTTGCTGTCTATGTTCCACCTTGCTATTTTGCTGCTTAATTTGAGCATTACTCATGGCCCATGTGAACTGGTTGCAAATGGGCTTGGGTGACTTTTTGTTTTGGGGTCACATTTTGTTACTTTAATTTCCTGGGAATTATATTTCACTCATTGATGGCCTCTGCTGAAGTCAATAATGCTGCTACTGTCAGATATACAGAAGGTCTGATTATGCAGTCCTCAATCATACTGTTGCTCCCACTCATCACAAATATTATTTTTATTGTCCTTCAGACTAAAAAAATTAGAGACCCAAAAGAAGTTTACTAAATACACAAATTCCCTACTGCTTCTTGGGTAAAACTGACATCTCTACAATGGGCTGTGTGATTCAGACTCTTACTACGTGCTGACTTCTCTTTTGTCTCACTGAATGTAAACAGTCCAGTTTTCAGCCAACATTCTCACCAGGTACTCAATGCTATTACCTTACTTTTACTGGACCTTTACTGTCCAGTACAAGAAACTACAAAGTTAATGTGATTTGGCTGGGGTAAGCCTTTAAACTTGCTTCCCACAAGCAAAGTGGCCAACCAGAACATGTGATACATGCCCCTGATGATGAAATCTGACAGTGCATGCACTAGAAAAGAAATACTATCTTGGCATTCATGTGGAGAAGATGATGGATTGGAATTATTTTCTGAAGTAATATGAGAAGCTGGACTTGATTCTCTGGTGTCTACTTTATTATGCATGGCCTAGTTCTGCTGGGAGCTCAGGTATGTAGTGTGCTAGAGGAGATTGTGATGATCTGAGGCAGAATAATTGGGAATGTGACACTCTCCAGGAGGACTGTGCAAGACCATGCTGTGATTTATACCCACTGCTAAAATTAACTTGAATAAAGTGACATTATAGTTTCCTCTTCAAGCAACTGGAAACAGATACTACATTCTTGGAGACGACTATAATCCTTCTTTCCCCAGCTGTTAATAAATTATTAGAAGAGCTGAATGATTTAAACAATGCAGAGCTTTACAGTGAGCTGGCTGCAGAGACCACAGCAAGTCCACAATTTCCTCACCATCTCCTCACTACCAGCATGAGATTATTTCAGGGTTTGTCTTTATGGTTTCCAAGACAGATCACAGGAGGAGAAGCATGAATGCAATTACTGTAAATATGTCAGAGGCTGGTCCCAGGGCATGGATGGACTAAGGTTATAGTAGTGAACAGACAAGATGGAAGACTATGTCCTGTGCCCTCAGAATCCAGGTTTCCAAGTAGATCCTCCTTTCTGACACAGTCCGAACTACCATGACCTTCACTAAGGTCAATTTTTACACCAAGCTTGTTTAAACAAGTGCTTACAGATTTATGGTTCACATCTGAAGTGGTGTAGACCCACTTAGCTCATCTGACTGCTCTGCATGCAAACTGATGGACTCCAGCTAAAGAATAGGTCTATTTAACACACCTGAATTATGATGAACTAAAAAAAGGAGGCTTCTCAAAGAACAGCATCACTCACCTCGACTCTGGCTTCTCCCTCTAGTAGAGGCAGATGCTGTGAACAGGAATGAGAGAAAAGTTATATTAGTCTTTACTGCCTGTGACACCTCTGAAAATCAGCACACTGATCTTGCTCAGGGTGCTTATATTCAGACAGTAACTTTTCTTGGAGCACAGCTGGGAGAATTGAACTATTAAAAGTTTTTACCAGGCCCCCTTTAGACCATAAGATAGCTTAAAGAATCAGCAGCACCTTTAGCCTTTCTGGACCAAATGCTGTTTCTTTTTATACAGGGAAATGTTCGTAGATGGTGATGCCCCATTTCAAATGCCAAAAGGAAGTTAAGAGGCCTGTTGACCCCACTGATCAATGCTGGATATTGTGAAACCCTGCCTCCTCTATGAGCCAAAAGGTGACCTGCTCATAATGTTTCACTATCTTCATGGAGTAAAATCAGCAGCTCACAGTTTGGACACGGCAAGCTAATACCTGCTGAAGATGTTCAGTGTAAATATATCACTTGGTAGCTGCTTCATTTTTCCATATATACTTGACGAAGTCTAGAAATGAGCTACTGGAAAAGTGTATCCAGCAATGACTCAAAATCCTAAGAGTCTGGATTTCCTTGCTTGCAGCTGTTCTCCCAGCTATTCTGGCAGGGTGAAGGGAATGCTATGAAGTATCTCATATCTGTCTTCTCCTGTCCATGTCCTGTATCATACAGGGAGCATCACAAAAGCAGCTGAGAGTAGCAGATACACAGTATGTACCCTCTCTTTGAATATGATCAGCTAGAAACCTGACTTTCAGCTGTTACTGTAAAAGGACACAGCAATGTGCAAAAAGCCATTAAAATGGGTCACCAACTCACATGACCTTGCCTTAATGTTCAGAAGAAAAGCTCTAAAAAGGACATACCAAGATCTTTTCTGGGAAACTCAGGAGAAGAGTTGGCACTGGAGCTCCCTGCAAAGAAGAGAAAAGTGTTCATTAAAATTTCGCCTATGATCATTAAAAGCTTTCAAAACATGTCTTCCTGGCAACTGTTTAATCTCAGTGGGCAACAAACATCTCCATTTAAAAAAAAAAGAGCTATTCAAGTTTCACATGAAAGGGCTGCTAATGTCTTTCAACAAATATATGCCACAAGTCCTTTTAGGAAGAAACTTTACTCTTAGGAAAAATAGGACTTAATCATTAAATTGTGTCCCTGATGGCTTATTTCCTAGGAAAAGCACAATGGGGTTGGGGAAAATTCTGCACTAATGTGATCTCAGAGTGCACTGCCCTCAGAGTGCACTGCACATTGCCTCCCTTCTGTGGCATGTTCTGTGATACCTTCATACGTTGCATGGCGGTTGACATAAGTTTTTCTTTCAAATGTTGAGCCAGGTGATTTGGTGAGAGTAGAGCTGGGAGACTGGGCTTGTCTGTAACTGGAGGATGATGATGTTGAATTCAATCTACCACTTCCACCTACAATTAAAACAAAACACCCTCAGCAAATGGAGGAGAAGCCCTGGCAGTACACCAGTACACCCTGGATTCCATGGGTGCTTTATGTTACTATCTTCTGAGCTGGACAAATTTGCATTGGTGGTTCAAAACTAGAGATGGACAAGAACAATATCAAGGTCTAACTCTGGCTGTCCTCAGCATTCAGAGCAGAGAGGAGTATTGGTTTTCATTGTGGTTTCAAAACAAATCTTGTCAATGACATGTATGAAACCAGGTTCTGGCCTAGGGCAATAGTGAACCACGTCCCCTGAGCAGGAACAAATCCAGCTTTGGATGATGCTGAGTTTTGGTTAGGATATAGATTCACTTGTAAACTCAAGTGTTACATGACACAGCTTACAAAAACTGGGAGATTGTTAAACCAAACTCAAAGTGCTGAAGGATACAAGTTTATGAGAGAATGGAAAGCAGAGATGAGTCCACTTTCCCATAAAGCAGGCACCCACAGTCCCACTTAGGCCACTGCATTGGAGTTACTCCACATGTGCCCTGAGGCAAAGTGATTCCACACTCTGGCCTTTAACTGGCATGCAGGTGTCTGTCAGATCTCTTTGGTATGGTTAACTCTCCCCTTGAACTTCCAAAGTGCACTCCACTCCCTTTGGTTTGTCAGCTCCCTTGGAGCACAGAGAATGTTTTCCAAAAGAGAGTTACACAGCCAGTCCCACTGGAGACAGACCTGGCCAGGAAGCTTAGATTTTAGAAGCCTTTGCTATGACAATCTAGCAGCTGGGCAAAGAATGCTGTTAGAGAATCCTGGTTTTATGAAGTAGGTAGCATTTATGATTTAGCATGTCCAGAAAATCTGGGGAAGTGTTCAAAGTGCTAAAGCCATGGACACACAAACGTAAAACATTTTCTAGGAATTTCTTTCTACCCTCAGCAAGATCAATAAAAAGATTAATCAAAACTGTCTTCAAAACAAAAATGGTCAGAAAGACTGTGGTTTGGAGAAACTGAAAGAAAGGAAATCCAGATTCTGAATGACTTCTTAAAAACAGTAGGAATTACATTTTTTGTTGTTCTCCTGAAATTAGGTTTTCCCTGTGGAAAACGGAACTGTTGCCATTTTACTCACCCTTCTCAAACCCAGCTTTAGGGAAGGAATATATTTGTTCTAGGTATGTATTTGACACTTCTACTTTCATAAATCCTGTTTTCCTTACCCCTGGCTCACCCTACTTCCCTGCCTCGAAGCTGCCCTCAGCCCGTTTCTGCTGCCTTTGCTCTCTGTTTCCCACTGGGCAATGCTTTCACTCCTTACTTGAGGTCACATAGCTGCTCCCATGGGTGTACGACCGCTTTTCCACTCCACCCCCTCCAGTGTGGGATGAGGTTTTGCTGCTCCCTCCTTCTGAAAGAGATGAGCACAAAATGAGACATTCTCTCCAGGCAGGAGACAGGAAGAGCAGGGACACTGCAAGAGAAGGCAGGAGGGATCCAAAGTTGTTCACACACTCAACTACAAGTACAGCTTCATATTTGGTGAGAAGTGTCTTGGCAGAGCAGGCAAGCATTCACACTCCACAGCCAGCAGGTTTGTGTCAAGTTTTGCTTCATACACAGGCTGAAGGATACTCCTGTTAACAGTCATCATAAATGAGATGATAATGCAATTCCTTGCCAACTCAGCTGCAGCAAACTAATCAAGGATATGGTGGGATAAAGAGTGTGAAGGATTCTTCCCTATTTGGACCTTGAACTTCTCTGCAGAGGTAGAAATGACCTGTGACCTCTGATATTACTGAAAAGATTCACTCACTGTTGCCAACTGAGTAAGATGGCAGGGAAATAATACACTGCAGCCCCAGTAGTGGAACCTGCAGACCCACCACTTTTGATCCTTGCTCCCAAGAGACAATCACCACTGGAGATGCTATTTTTGGACTTACATCTTTGCAGAATCTGTTCTTTTAGTCTTAGTAGAGTATGTGGCTTTGTTTCTGACAATACCTAGTCAGGTTCCCAGATACTACTCCTGTCCAGTAACAAGTATTTTGGGAGAAAGGCATTTCTGAAAATTGCTTTCCTTTGGGTACAGATCTTTATGCACTGAGACCTGCTACATCCAGGGAATTATGGAAATAATGCAGATGAAGAAATAGCATGGAGAGGCACAGAACAACAAGCAGAAGTAATGCAATGACTGAGAATTACTTACTGGGTGGCAAGGATGTCAGTCTTGTGGTTACAGTCTCTGTAATAACTGAGGGAAGAAAAGGGTGCAGAATTAATGGCATGTTAATACAGCCAAACTGGATCAATGTCCTACCTATTCTCCATGCAAAAGCATGACTTGTTCAAAGAAGATTGACTCATTTAAATAAAAGTCCCTGAAGACTGCACTGCCTGGGGCTGTAGATGCAGGCTCATTTTCATACAATGATGTGTTTCTTTGCAGGTCTTTCTAGCTCTGAATTAGAACATTACTGCCATGAAAGATTTTTTTTCTGTACAAGATCCCTGTAAAATTTCTGGGCACTTCTGAACCACAGCCATTGCTGTAACAGCAAAGCCCATGGTCAGACCCCTTCACTTTCTACTAGTTAATTCTCAGAAGGTCAGTAGAAAATTAACCTGTTTTACACAAAGTCACCAGAAAATTTCTAGGGCGCCCAGGACATTGATATCAGAGGTAGGAGTAGCATCCCAATGTCTGCACTGCTGGTTAGAAATGCTACCACAGGGCAATCATCTGGTTAAACAATCATGCACATCTCTAAATGTTTGATCTTGGCCCATTCTATTCTTTATTCTGACTTCAACACAGAGATGAGGGCCAGGAGCAGAATTTAGTTCTGGACCTCTGGTCAGCATTTAATCCCTTACATAAATAGCCATTCACTTCTGAGATTTCTGGGGTATGATATAAAAATTAAAAATCTCCTCCTTACGTCTTTCAGTAACTTCTGATCCATCTTGTCTCGTTTTCTTTGTTACAGAATCCATATCATTGCCACCTGCAAGGAAAACAGAGACACTGCACTCAGAGCTCTGTGAAGAATAAGAAATGACAACAGCTCCCCACAATTCCCACTGCTTTGCTCACTTTGGATGGGGACTAGACAGCCTGGAAGACGTGCCAGGGAGTTCACAAAGCCCTTCCAGAGCTGTATGATTACCATTGATGGACTGCCACCTACAACACTGGGTGCTGCACAAGGCAGCAGAGCTGAAACACCAGGAGGGGCTGTAAAGCCAACAGGTGAGATAGAGGCAGTTGAAGCAAATCCACTCAGTGATGAAGTTTAGACCTGGATTTATGTCTAGACTACACTACATTATGGTTTCCAGCTGTGCCCCTATAAAGGTTTGATAAAAACCAGTGGATTCAAACACTACTCCCACACATCTGTTCTGGGCAGTACTCAGCAGTACAGGATTAACTGTGTAGGCAAAGCTGCAGGAGTAAGCTACCTGCACCCTGCTAGTACTGTCAGAAAAACCTCAGCAGACATATTGCTGCTCTGCCAACAGTAATAGTGCATTCTCAGGGTACACTGAAGCTAAAGGCACAGCACTGACTTTAGCAAAGCACAAAAAACACTGGAGGTACCTTTGAACAAGCTATTTTTGATACCAAGGAACTTAAGGTAGGAAGGGCTTTATCCTGCTTTACAGGTAGAACAGCAACAGTTTGGCTTTGGAATCTGATCTGCTTTAATGCAAGCTCAGGTCAGTCTACATAGTGCTGGAATTGATGCTGCAAATGCTGTGTACACTCTTTTCATTACTTGGATCCCTCTCTAGTCAAAATTATAATCTCTACCAGAGTTATAACTGTATGCCAAGGCAGGAATACCACAAAAAACATGATTGTGGAAAAGAGACATCATCTAGAAGAGAAAACATTTCTGCCAGAAGGAGCCACACCGTTGCTCACTCCTAGTCCTGATAAGATAATATTTCATCTTGTGCAGCCACAGACAATGAGAAGGAAGAGATTTTAATTTACACACAAGCTCACCATAGGCCAAAACTCTTCACCGGATTTGAAGTTTCCTCCTTAAAACTGAAGGCCCAGCTGTACCAAAACTAACACATTTAAGATGCTGAGTCTAAAAATAGCTTTGGGCAAAACTCCTTTCAAGTTTTAAGGCCCAGCTTGATGCAGAACCAAGGCCACGTCTCCAGTTCTGTTAAATTCAAGTTTGAGCCTCATGATTCCTCTTACTCTTCTGTAAACTGCAGCCCCCTAGATGTTACACTTGTACTGCCCAGGCATAAATACTGACACAAGACAAGATGCAGCAGAGAATCTGCAGGAATATCCAACATTCAGATTCAATTGTCTTTAACAAGCTCCCATTATTCCCAGAGCTGGACAGGAACAATTTGAGTGGAGAAGACACAGTGCCAGCCAAGCCACTTTAGCCCCCCATGACAGACTCATCTACGCTTTGTAGAGAACACCACAGTGCCCACAGCCCTTACTCTGCACTGCCAACCCTGAGCTTGTCTAAACAGCCCTCTAAGTGGAGCTCCTGAGGCCACATCCAAGTCCTTACACAACCTGATGGCATCAGGATGCAGCTCAATCCTTACAATGCTTGCTAACATTAGGGATTTCCAAGGGATTTTTCCAGGGTGTTTATTCCAACACATATGTAAAACTCAAGCTACATGCATTAGGAGAGTTCCTCCTCCAGCAGGGTAAGAGTCCTCTGCAACAGAAGGGCTTTGGTCATTCACTCCAAGGGAAGGCTTTATCTCTGCAACTCTTCCTTACTGCATCAACAGTGGAAGAGTCTTTCAAGCTTCCTCCCTAAAAACAGGTGCTGGAAGATGTTGTCTACAAGTTGGCTTTATCAGTGTTTTTGGCAAGGAGCACAGTTTTGTGTTTGGAAACTGCTTTCCTATTGCTTTGTAGCCTCAGAACTCCACTTTCTCTCTGCTATTGGGAGGTGGAGCTGGTTATGGATGCTGGAAGAGGCCAGCACCACCACAGAGTGAATGCATCTTCTGCATCTTTGTGTTCCCCTGAGAAAGGGAATTATCTTGCTGTAATATCAATTAGAAAAAAAAAACCCAGGTTAAAGTCCATCTTGGGAGCCATGCATGCCACAGTCCAGCCCCAGCACACAGTGCCTTTGCACGTGTGCTTGGCACATGGATGCCAGCAGACTGACTGTGCTGCATTTCCATTACCTGCCAGACCTGACTCATCTCCCCAGCTCCTATCTGGAGTCACAAAGGCATAGCTCTGGGCTATGTCTGTGGCACAGCAACAACACTGCTGAATCAGAGTCATCTGCATCTGGGAGCAACAAGCAGCAACTTGTGCAGTGGGGTCACTCAAACAGAGCAGGAAGGTAAGACAGCAACACTATGGCCTCTTTTACATAAGCTCAGGGGCTGCAGTGTGCTTGTGGCACCCACAGAAACAGAGAACTTGCAGCCATTATTGGCACTAGGACCCAGGAGAGGTGTGGCACTGCCACACCTGCACAGGCTCTTTCTGCTCTGTACAGCACTGAAAGCAGGACAGCAATAATTGCCCAGGACTGTAAGACGTGCTCAGGTCTGTGCTTTCCACAGAAGTCTGACAATGCAGGGTACCTGTTGCACCCCCTGTTCCACTTCACTGCACTGCAGCACACTGGCAAGCACACTAAGCCATTCTGAGATGGGGCATTCAATCCTTTCTTATCATTTTAGAATCTAGGTATTGTATGCAATGGTAATAAAGTCTATTACTGCTATTTTTCAAAGGGGAGTGGAATAGTCACAAATGTGTCCTTTGGTGGAAAAATAACAGCAAGCACGTTTCAGATACTTTTATCTCTCCACAATGTTCTCCCAATTTTCATCTCACAATGCTGTTGCACTCACAGTACATTCTTTCAGCTCTCTCCTCTCTCCAGAGGTTCCTGCTGTGAGACACTCCATTGGGAAAAAGAGGCACATGCAGGTGCTGAGATTAATAATATTTAATGTCAGCAGAACCTTTTGATCATGAATACTCTGATGCTCAGCAGATGCCTCCAAATGATACCACTGACTGTGCCTCCCATCATATCACGTCTTTTAGGGTGCCCCTTCCTCTTAACCAAGCTTTTCAGCTGCCACTGGCCTGGAACTAGAAGAACTGGATAAAAAATTATCCCTTATCTCTTTTGATCCCACAGACTAGGATTTTGATCTCATTCTGCTCTAAAAGCTGTTATTTTCAAGTTGTTTTATCAAAACCAACAGTCAGAATTGAATAAACCAAATCATACTCCCAAATCTGCTCATTTTGTAGGCTGAAATGATGCAAATGCCAGGGAAGCAGGTTAGATGCCCAGCCAAAGCCTTGACATGCTGTAGGAATCTAATGCTGCCCTACCCACAGCCTGTCCTGGCTTCTCTGACACCCATATGTGCTCACATCTCAGAGCACAAGCAACAGCGCTGCCCAGACTTCACTCTGCTCTGCCAGACACCTTCCTTTCAAAAAAAGTCATGGAAAAATAACTTCCCTAAAGTCAGTCAAGTCAGTCTAAGGACAGGAAGAGGCAAATCTTTTACTTTATGCCACTATGGTCAAATTGCTGGACTTGTCATAGAAAGGATTCAAACTAATTCTCAAATCACACTTTTCTGACTTACTGTGACCAAAGCACCTCATAATCTTCTGTGACAAAAATACAGCACAAAATACACGATCAATGAGTCATTGCTGATAACAAACTCACTTCTTCAAGACAAAGCAAAATTTGTCCATGGTAACACAAACTTTCACTCAGAAGCAGTTCTAGGCATTCTCAGGACTAGAGATTTATTCCTTAATATTACACCCTGCACCCACCATCTGAAGCTCCAATTTACAATCACTACTCCTCCAGTACATTCCAGATCTGCTCAGCTTTAAAAGCAGCCAACAGATGATCTGCATTTCACCATGCTGGTACCCTGATGGAACAGAGACATTCAGCTAAACTTAATCTATTTTGTGGTAGTTTCACAAAACACATTAAAAATGTAGCCATAACTTGGCTTTATATTCAGTTTCTCCGAGCAGGTAAACTCCTTTCATTGGATACTCACTTCAAAAGAGTAATATTCACTGACAAACAGAAACCCAAAATGACCCAGCCCTTAAGCAAACTTGTTTTTATATTGTATTCCCCACAGAAAAATGTAACACCTCCTTCATCCTGCCTGAAAGTCAGCCTTGTTCTTAAAGGAATCTGGAAGACAGAAAATAAAGGATACCTTTTTCTGCCTTTTTTTTCTTTAGTAATGTAACTTACCTGGAATGCTTTGGTTACTGAAATGAAAATCTTTTTTTCTCCTCAACTGCTTCCCTTCTACCAAAAATTTGCCACCTACACTTTATATCATGTCCTTCCAAAGGTGCGTGGAACCTGAGTGATCATCCAAAAATGTTCACCTCTTCTTGATTAATCCTGTTTTATTCTCGCCCTTCTTTTGCTTTTCTATTCCCGTGCTCTTATACAAGTCCCAACAAAGGCGTGTCGTGGTTTCCTGCCTCACCCTACCCTTCAAATTATCTGACACTCATTGAAAAAAAAAGATCTGCCTCCAGGAATCAAACTTTATTGAAAGTAAAAATGCTCCTTCCTATTCGCTCAGGTAGATTAACTATTAAGATCCCAGACAAAGGAATAAAGGCTTATGTCAGGGAATGTGAACATGTATAGCAGTACTTTCTGACACATGATCTGAGATCTGTTTGGGAATTTTCTTGCAGGAAATTACACAGCACTTGCTGATGGCACTGCAGAGCTGCCTGCAAGTTATGCATATTCTGCTGCTTGCAAATACAATGGGCTGAACTACCAGCTACTGCAAACTGGCTGAAAACAACTCAAGTCAGTGATCTGTTTTGCCAACCTCACAGATATTTATCTCTGTTCAGAAGACAGTAATATTAACAAATAAAAATACACCAAATTAAGTAAGAAACAAAATTTCTTCCATGTATACTACCTGCAAACTTGTCACTGCATAGGAACTGAAGCAGAAGGGCAGGTTAAAGCAAACCTGCATCCAGTCCAGGATCCTGATTCCTTACCACAGCTCATTTTGACAGCCCTGGAACACCAGCTGAACAGGACAAGCACATGCAGATATTTTCCTGGTGTACAGAGTCAAAAGCAACAGCACTGAAGTAATTCTTTGACATAAGGTTTTCCATTAGTTTTTAAATCTCTATATGCTATATGTAGAGTGTCTACAGCAAGGATTTTTATAGCTTAACTATATATTCTGTAAAGATTTTTCCTCCTACTGAACATAACAGTGTCATTCATTGCTCCATGCCCAAAATTTATCTATAAACAAAATGAAGCCATCACAATTTTGATAAAATAAGAAAATTACAGTATTTTAATCTACAGTATTTTAATCCCTGCAATGTTGTGACAAAGATCCTGGTTTAATGTTCATTAAGAACACAGTGCTCAAGGAACATCTCTTCATGAGACGTTTTGCCAATTTCTCACTGGAAAGTTAAAGAAGGTGGAGGTAGGGTATAACATGAAGGTGATTTAAAAAGAAACTGAAAAGAAATCACATCTTCAGAGCCTCTTGAGAACTGACTTCATATTTAACAGGGACATATAAGACAAGATGGAGTTGAGAGTGCTGCCTGCTGAATCACATTGATTAGTTCACTCAGGCCCTGCTGGGCAAGTGTCAACATCAAGGACATCATTTAGAGAGGTCCTGAGCTGCTTCACCTTTTACTGAAGTCAGTGATTGCCTCAGATACTCAGAGTCACTCTAAGTCAGGTGTCTAGTGGCAGAGTGCAAAGAATTGCAGCAGACCCAACTTCAGGTCATCAGCTGCCACTCCTGCCCAAGCAGTGGTGGCTAGAGCAGGGGAGGCAGCCTGAGCTCCTGTTGGAGTAATAATAATCATCATCATCATCCCTGCCCTCATCTGCCATGCTCAGATTTGCTTGTAGAAGCCGTAGAAGTCTGAGGTAGAGGCACGCTCCTGTTGGGTGTACCTGGGAATGTTCTACCAGATGCAGTTTGCTGCTTTTCCTGCTCCCAGCACATGAAGAAGCTGCAGAGGCACTGAGCTTTCAGTCAACACCTCAGCCTGCCAGTCAGAGACATCAAATCACTGTTAAAGACAGCACCATATTCCTGGTGAAAGATGTTCCAAGAGTTTATGGCACCTGATGCTGGCACTGAAAAAGTTGAGAAGATAAGGCAGAACTTTCCTCTGCACATTCACTGCTCCTGGAGGTGGGCTGTGCTACAGCACATCTGGATCACTTCTTACTCTGCAAGGGGAGTCCAAATACAAAGGTTCTCAAAGCTGAACCAGCTCATTTTGTTGTGGCCATTCTCTAAAAGCTTAAGGTGTGTTCATGGTTTAGAAGCAGGTGAGTTATGATAATTTGTCACCTTCAACATCAAAGGAAGCTGTGCAGCAACGAATAAGGTGCACATTGGTCTGATAATTCTGTCTTGATTGGCACATAAATTACACAACTCGTGAATCAGCCAAGAATTTGATTGGAATAGTGCAGGCCCACACAAGGAAGAAGCCACACCTATTTCTGTATAGCAACTGCAGTTCCCTCCATGCCTTGATTTTACACAAGGCAGCCAGGCAGCCACTGAACCAACCAGAGCCTCTTGAGTCACCCCTTGACTCAATGCCCTGAGTCCATGGTTTGCACATCATTAGGAAACTCACTGTGAGTAACCTCAGGCATGAATAAAAGACTTTTTGGGAACTGATCATCTTTTCTGGGGTGCAGGGAGGTGAATAATGTCAGGATGCAAAAAAACTTTGCTAACTCCATCTCTCAGGTCCTAGGATAATTCAGTGATCAAGAGTCTTGGCTGTTTGTACTCATTAATACAAAGATTGTACAGCTAAGGACTGCCTTTCCTCTCTCCTTCTGTTTCATATAGCATTCCACATAGCTTCTCAGTGCAAACAATAAATAACAATATTTATAATAAAGTTATAATTTCCTATTATGGATTATTATAAAACACAGTTCCTCAACAGTGCAGGACAAACTGACTTGTACTGGTCCAGAGAGGTGGGGCTGGACTGTTCTCCTGGGGCACAGCAACTGGGAGGAAGTGGCTGAAGACCTGGGCTTGCTGCTCTTATTATCACCATGTAGACAGCAGGAGTGGGTCTTTTCAGCAGCTGTAGACAGCTGTGTACCTGTGCTCAGAGACAAGTCTGTACAGACACCAGAGCCCTGGTGCTGCCATGGTGCTCTGCAATACAACAGCCTAATAGTTACAAGCAAACAGCCTAGTCCAAGACATGCACATTGTCTTGTGTGTCTGGGGCTGCTCCCGATAATGTACATTTTGGTGACAGACAGATCCAAACAAAACACACCCGTGACCTCTTAAAGGTCCCCTATGCTGCTTTTTATGCACATCAATACAGGTCAGGCTGTACAGCAGGAGTTGGCTGGCAGAGCCAGGAGTTATCACCCATGTCAGACTCACCTCTAATGGCATCAAGGCTGCGCTGCAAACAGATCTGTGTGCAAAGGTGACCTGCTGTCATCCCTCCCTCCCATCTCTCCACACCACACCCCCCCCACTGTCCCCACAGAAATTAGGGAGCTACCCCAGCTGTCCAGCACATCACAGCATCTGCCATGGAACAAGGCAATGAGGCAGATGAGCCAGATCACTGCCACTCTGAGGGGTTTCACTGCGAGTTCAAGTGGAGCAATTTGCATCCGTAAGATTCTTCTCCTTTGCAGTGCTGGCACGGTGAATAATCCCTTTCACTTTGTCCTCTAGGTAAGAGTTGCAAGGCTCTTGTCTGATGCTGGTAGTTATTCCCAATGAGCCCACTGCCCAATCTGCTGGGTCAAAGGGAACCAGTCCTTGACTATTTTATTTATCATACAATGCAAGTTACATTCACAGAATCAAATAATTTCCTGTCCCTTGGCTTTTAGAGAACTCCTGCCTGTTTGAAAGTCCACCCGTGAACTCATAAAACAGTTTTAGGAATAGCACCTTTTAGACAAAAACTATGTGTGCTAACTTCACATATCAAATGTTTCAGGCAGACAGCAAAGGGACACAAGCAGTGCCAGATAACCTGGCTGTGGTGCTGCCAATACACATAGTGGAGAAAAGTCTAAGCAAGCTGTTTACAAAAAAACTGGCACTGTGGGGGAAAAAACCAAACAAAATACATAAAAGAAGGTCTTTCTGGCAGTTCTGAAGAAAATAAGGTATGATTTGTGAACAGCTCACTAGCATATCCATGGTTGAAATTTCAAGCAATTAGTATTTCAAACAAACAATTCTATCAGTTCTACGTCTGCCAGTCCAAAGCCTTCAAGGGTATGCACCCTTCCAAAAAACAACACAGAGAATTGCAGTGCAAACTGTATACAGGACAGAAGCTGGACAAAAGCTCTGCTTATCTTGGAGATCTGCCTCAGAAAATTATGGGTGTTGGCAAATAAGCACCATTTCTGTCTGCAATCTTGACAGAAAACTCAAAGCTCACATTGGCAGAAAGATCCCGCTGAAAAATCTCTGGCAGGCTCATCTACAGTTTGTAGCAACTCACCTCCTATACAGAGAGACACATTAAGCAAATGCAGGGGACAGTGCCTGAAGGGTCTGTGAGAGCAGTTTTCTTCTGTTTTCCACTTTTCCAGGCCTAGACATTCCTGCCCTGCAAGTCCTTTTCCCTGCTAAGTTTCGAAGTGTCATTTTTGGATCAAGGATTATGTCACAATCTTTAGGAACATTAGTGCCACTGATGCGGTGTCACTCAGGTGAGTTTGTGCATAGAACAAGAATATCTCCTGGAAGTACAAGGGCACTGAGAATAAAATTAAACACAAGACTGTAGTTAAAGCCCACAGCTCAAACCCAGTCCAAGAAACCTGGCCAAGCCCTTGGGATCACTGCTGGGGAATAAGTGAAGAAAGCACCAGACCTGTTGCTGCAGGGACAGTAGAACTGCAACTTTAGTGTGAAAGAAACCAAAATACTCTGATTGTTTTGTGGAGAACCAAGAGAAGGTAATCCCAGTTGCAAATACAGACACTTAGAACATGCAAACATGAATTGTGCAGTGATTTAAACCTGTGATTTTCACATTGCTCTCTCCAACCCCGTAATTAGGCAGTCTGTCCTGGGCTGAAGGGGTGTTGAGAAAATTCTTCCTTTAAAATAATGAGATTTTTGAGGCAAATGTCAAGCTTAGGTGCAAAGTTTCTGAGGGGGGAGGGGGGGGAAAGGAGGGTTATACAAGAGGTTCTCTGTATATCCTGGGAAGTTCTGGCTATCCCTCTATGAAAAATAAAGGCTGAGGCCATTCAGCAAATTTCCTGAGTCAGATTTTGAATGTATGGCTGCAGAGTTTTACAAGATTTCTGTCCAGAGATGGTCTCTGTCAACATCATCCTTCTTTGCTAGGAAGGTACTTCCCGTGATTAGGCTCCCAAGCATTTCAGGGTGGTGCTCACCTTTCACTGCCAATGTAAACAACAGAATGAAAAGTCCCTGCTGGGCTACTATGGTGTTGCCTCTAAGGGAACATGCTCTGCTGTAAGCCCTGTTTATTGCCACTGATCATTTTGGATTTATCATGGATTGGAATTTATCACAGTACAGACTGGTGATATGATTAGGGATAGGCATTTCAGCTCACACCGGTTTTTTGTTCTCCTGGGTTCTTCACAATCATAAATCAATTTCCAAACATAGGCTTATCTGAGTATTGCAAAACACTTTTAAACCAAGTGACTGGTTTCCATTAGCATAAAGCTGGATTGGGCTTGTTCCTGTGGCATTTGTTTCGATCTGGATAACAACACACAACAAAAGAGCAATCTGGATCTTATTTTGGTTCCGAAGGCAGCGTAGCACTTTTTATAACTGCTTGTGGCAAGAAGGTGTGTGAAATTGCTTTTATTCCCATTTCTACTGCTACTTATTTGCTGAACTGCTCCTCAGAAAGGCTTGAATCCTTCTTGGCTGTTACCATGCTGCACCTGCTTTTCCTGGGGCACACGGGCTCAACCTGCCATGTGCAGGCTTGCAGAGCCCCAATTTAAATGGCACTCCTTTATTAGAGGATACATTCCAGAGGCATAAAATATTATTATCCGATACACATGACGAGAAGACTGCTGATCTCCTGCAGGACTGCAAGCACAAGATGGGACATGAGACTCTCAGTAAAACTGCTCTCCAGAACACACCTCACGTGGCAGCTGGAAGCCTCGGATGTGTTGTCAGTACTGAGCTTGGAGACTCTTCTCTCTCACACTGCAAAAATTACTGAAGAATGAGTTGAGACGGTAGCTCTCACTTCTCCAGTTGTCTCTTCTGTGGAAACATTCTCCTATATTATCAAAATTATGTTTCCAACACTTCCACACTTCCAGTCCTCAAGAACTCCTCATATCCTCCTCAAGACAGAGATATCAACATTCCTCTTTCTACTTCTTTCACAAATTTTCCTCATGTTCTCTTTTTAGCAAGTAGTTATGGGAATTTATTAATTCCTAGGTTTTGTGATCATAGGAAGGAAGCTGTTACTTCAATTCACACTGAAACAGTTGTGTGAGTTTTTCAAATTTAGTACTTCAACTGTGCCTGTATTTCCATTGGGAAGTTATAGATGACTTCACCAGAACATATTTCTGTCTTGACTTTTAGGGTCAGTAGGTTGTTTACAAAAAGACTCCTTTATAGGATGTTTGCAGAAAGCACAGTTGTCTTTCTTTTTTCAATTAATCATTGAAAAAGTTTGGAGAGGGTAAAGTGTCTACAGTGTGCTGCCTGCTCCCTGATGGTTATTCTGGAGATAACACAGATCTTTGCCCTGTTTATGAGGAAGTTGGCACAGACTGAAATTGGAATCCTTTTTTTTCTACACTGGGATTTATTTTTACGATCTTGACCAAAAGGTGCAAGGTCTATCTTTCTCAAGTTCTGCTGTTAAATATGAATTTTTATAAAGAGTAATTATTTTTCACTTTCACAGTGTCTCTCACCTGTATCTTGTTGTGTTAAAATTATAGGATTTGTGGAATTCCTTCTATTTCGACACACAACACTTCAACAATCTCAGTCAAGTTTCTCATCTACACCCATGACCCTGGCAAAGAATTCCTGACAATACAAATGTTCCCACAGAAACAGAACAGACCAGATCCACAGAGAACAGTCACAACACAGACTCAATACTTCTCTTCAGAAACCATTTGGAAAAAAACAGATACAAGGGTTAAAACAAGCCAGACCTCAAACTTTCTTTTTCGCCTTCACTCTGAGTCAGTCAAGAACAGTTGGAAACTGTGGTTGGAGTCACAATGGAGTTAGAGACACACCATTTATCAATAGTTAGAATAAGAATAAATATTTGAGCAATATTACAGAAGCAAAAAGTAATGGCTTACAGCTCATTACAAGTGTTTTTCAATCTTATTTTTTTATGATCTCTCAGTGTTCTTTAATCTAGGACATCTTTTAGTTTGCAGCTTTCTTCTCATGCAGGTTTAAAGCAGTTTTCAGCACCAATCATGGTTATTTTGTTTATGCTCCCATTCCCTCAGAATGGGAAACTCTCCAAGTTTCTCACTTTTCATTAGAGATCATGCTTCTGCAAGCAAATCTCTAGCCAGACACACCTTCGCCATACAAACCACAAGTGATATGCTAATTCCAACCCAAAACTGTGTGTTCAAGAATAAACAAGATTTGTGACCCAGAAGAGAACAGATGAGTACGAGTCCTTTAATTTATAATATATGTATTTATTTCTATAATTTATTTCTGCCTTGTAAGAACAGAGGTAGAATCCTAGAATTACAGAATGGTTTGGGTTGGAAAAGACCTTAAAGACCATCAAGTTCCAGCCCCCTGCCATGGGCAGGGAGCCCTCCCACTGGACCAGGTGGCTCAGAACCCCATCCAACCTGGCCTTGAACACTTCCAGGGATGGGGCATCCACAACTTCTCTGGGTAAACTGTGCCAGTGCTTCACCATCCTCACGGTAAAGAATTTCTTCCTAACATCTGATCTAAGCCTGTACTTTTTCAGTTTGAAGATATTCAGCTCTTGTCCTGTCACTACCTGTGCTTGTTGAAAGTCTCTCTCCAGTTCTCTTATGGGCTCCCTTCAGGTACTGGAATGCCCTAATTAAGTCAACTCAAAGCCTTGTACTCTCAACCATGCAGTCTCTGGAATATCTACCCATGACTGCTGGTGTAGTAGCAGTGAAAAGAGCAGTAACAATAATAGAACAATAAAAAGAGCTAATACTATTTTTACAGAAATCATGCAGCTCTTTCATGCATGCAGTCTTACAGTTAGCTCATGTGTAGTTAGAACTCAGACAATTTTAAGTTGCTGCATCTATCACAATTCTTTTAATTGAGCTGTCACTCTTTGCTATGATTAAAATGACAGTGTTAAGGTGACAACTGTAGGACCAGCTCTCCAATATGCCTCAGCTGATGGAGATGTTCTTCTCTTTTAAGCAAGACTCATTTCTGTGTAGTTATGCAGGAACACTTCTTCATTTTCCCTACTGACTTCTTTCACTCATTTCTTTTGATGATCCCAAGCTGGCTGAGGGTCACATTGCCTTGCACAAGGGTTTTTCCTGGAATAGCTCACTATTTTTGCTAAAGGCAAATCTTAGAATTTCTGTTGCAATGAGCAAAACAACAAAGATATACACAAGGAATATTCAGAGAAGCATAATGAGCAGCAGCTGGCTTTATTGGGAAAGCCTCTATGAAATCCAGTTCCCAAGCTACAAGTGACTCTTTTACTCCTTGCTCTCCTCAGTCAGGGATAGCAGTGGCTCTATCACTCCTTCATACAATGCCATCTGTGAGAGGATCTCATTTTACAAACCAGCTTTTCTCCAGTACCAAGAAAGTTTTTGATAACAAAAGTAAAAGGACTAAAGATTGCACGATGGCAAGTGTACTGTGTTCCAGCTGCTCAGCTGGAAGGGCACAACCCTGGTGAAAAAGGAAACTCCTTTTCAGAACTTGATCTCTGACTTCAGACTAGCAGATTATTTTTTCTAAATAGTTCTGAGTAAAAAATTTGCAAGTGAACACTCAAAACTTGGATCCAAGCTATTTAAGTTGCCTCTGCTTCCAGTTTCTGGCAGGTTTTCTGACTTGGCACTGAACCTTTTGACTGTGCCCATCTCTATTTTCATGTCTCTGCTTGAAAAATCCTGTTTCTTATCCAAAGCACAGAAGTATTGCCTTTTCCAAAAGCAGGTCTGTTGTTTGTCACTTCTCAGCAAGATGACTGGCTGGAAACTTAGTTTTTACTCAAACTTTTCATTTCACAGCCATTCAGATTCTCATTAATTTGCTTCCATCAGAAGTTCATCTTGTGAGACCTGTGATAAAACACAGCTTTCTCTTATTAAAATCAAGGCATTCTGGGCTCATCCTCACTCCATATGTTGTGTATTTCAGATGTTCCTGCTGGCATGGAGCTTTTTGGATATTTTTATTGTTATCACAGGGTTGCCAGATGCATGGTATGGTGGCTGCATTCCTTATCCAGTGCCTGCAAAGGTGTCTTTTGGATTTTAATAATATCCATGATTAAAGTTGTCAGCTGAAGACTTTGTAACTACAACACCTAAAGATATTTTTGGTTTCCAGCATAAATTGAAGAGTTCAGAACAAAATATTTACACCTCCTCCCCAAATATTAAAATTTGTACTAAGAAATCGTTCTGTTAGGCACAATGGCAATATAAAACTAATGGATAAAAACAAAGTATGGATGGTGCTCTGAAGTGAAGTACCCTCCCTCACAAGTGTTTGTATTTTTTGGAGTTCAGTAGACTGAGTTCACTGAATCCATTTCATTTTGAAAGATAAGGCCAAATAAGAGCACTGACCCACTGCTCCCACTTCTGTCAGAACAGCATTTGTCTAAGCCTATAAAGAACACTGTGGGAGTCTTATATACCTTACTTCAATGTACATGTGTAATTTCAAGCACATAAAATTACACAACTGTGAAAAGTAAAGCTGAAAAGGCCTTCAATTAGGTTACTTGTCCATCTCCCTGTCCAAAGCCTGCCGTGTTAATTATTCTTTATAAATTTTTCTTTAAAACACTTTTAAAACATTTCATGAGGTTTCAGAGCCTCCTGATGTGATCTGCCCCACTCCCAAACTTGCTGTTAGAAAACGTCTTGAAGTTTCAAACAAATCTCTTGAGCTGACAATCACTTTCTTCCTTTTTCATTGCAACTCATTTCCTTTCTTGTTCTCACCTTTTAAGCATTTGAATGCTATTGTCACATATGCCATGAGGGTTTTCAACACCAAACAAAGCTTTTCCTGTTCCTGCATCTTTCCTCAGACTGAGTTTCCTAGACCTCCAGCCAGTGGGAACTACCTCCAGCCTTCACAGGGAGTACCCACGTGCTTAAAGATACACCCATGGAAGTACTGTGCTGAGCTAGGGACTTCATTTCTAGTGTTGCCCAGGGCTGTCAAACACAGGCTTGTCTGGTTTAATTGCATGCCATTTCAGTTAATTGCCGTTTTGATGATAAATCTAGAGTTTTGCAAATGTCCTTAAAATTGTAACTGCAGGTAAAAATTACTCGATTTTCTAATGAAGGACATCCAGTGCCAAACTGTTGTGAACCTTATCTACCTGACCTGCAGTTAGTATTTAACTTACAGTTTCATAAGATATTTCCTTAAAAGTGCATGCATGAACAGTGTGTATTGGAAACTGGTGTTTTTAATATGTCTGGAAGCAAAATTCATTTGCCAATAAACAGCCATGCCCAATACCTAATGCACAGTGAGACACTGATACACATATATCCCCATCCTCACCCATTAAGAGATTCAATCCCCTCCATCTGAGTATCCAAAATGTAGCAGACAGAACAGCATCTGTGGTAGCTGACACATGCCAAGTGTATGCAATCAAGCAAAATGTAAAGAAATCAACAAGTCAATACATGTGCATAAAATATTCTAATGAAGACTTAGGCAGACAGAGACCAAGTGGGAATAAGAAGGAATGGAAACAGAGTCAAGAGCAATCAGCTCACAGGTGGGAGGGCAGTGAACCATGTCTGGGCTGGTGTTAAAGGGGCTGTTAGAATTACATGCCCCTACTTTTGCTCTGGTTACTTTACTGCAGCTATTTGCAGTGTCAGCAGAACCCCTCAGCGTCTCTGAAAACAAATGCATAGTGTTTGCACAATGAAACAATAACAAACCAGTAAAAAAAGATCAGCATCTAGAAGCAATACAAGTCAAGTGTATGATAAAAAATGTGCAGTTCCCAACACATAGACAACTTAGCAATAGGCAAGTGTATGATCCAACACAAGACAATTGTTTGCCAAGCATTGTGTGAATATGGAATATTCATAGAATATATTTGTGTCAAGTATTCAGGAAATGTCAGGGACAAATGTTAACAATATTTTTAAGAATTAGGAAGAATGTACTAAGAGTGTTCCTTCAATGCATTTTTTTAATACTTTACCTAGGATCGGAATTTTTCAAAATCAGTGGAAATACACACTCAACATTCCTTGGTGGAATATATTCTAAAGATGCTCTGAACACAAACCCATCTTTTTATGAAAACCCTCCTGATCTGGTAACCACCCCTTGGGATTCCTTCCCCTGAGTTGATGAAGCTGATTTAATTACCTACAGCATCAGTTTGAATGTGGCTTTGGGACATAAATATAAAGGGAATCTTGGAGTACAGCTGCACTCATTCTAGTAATGGCTTTAACAGACCAAAACACTGAAGAAGGCTGCATCTTCTACATAGCTGCTTCCCACAAAAAAAACCACTTGAGCATCCAATCTTATCACACTTCACTTACCTTTCTTCTACCCAAATTAGGCAGATGAACAAAATTCTTAATCAATTAAATGAAAGTAGTTGTTGATATAAAATCATCAATTCCCATGAAATCAGCTAAGATAAAGATGAAACTGGCTCATGCAGTTTTGCTGTTTAAAAAATAAATGCAGCAAAAATTAACAGCTGCAACAGTTAGTCATGGTAACCTCTGGGTGTGAGATTTGATCCTCCACACTTGGATGGTAAATCATTGCAACTTCTCTATCATAACTGTGGGGATGGTTCTCACACATAGGTTTACTTAGAAAAGTAAATCCTTCTTTGTAAGGAATACATATAAGCCACATCTTTCCTATTTTTTCCTCCTCAGTGGTATTGCTGCCATTCTCCTGGTAACACACCCAAGTCTTTAAAGTGCATCACTGAATGACTTCACCTCTCTGGCCTGCTCCTGGGGCTTGGCAATATGCATGGCAATCAATCTTTGGTGGACTAGAATGTATAATAAAAGGAAAAATTATTTCTATTTAGCACCTTGAGGTTCTTTCAGCCTCTCCACTGCCTGGTGGACTCTTCAGAGCACTGTACCTCAGGCTGGTTGTCTGGTGTCAAAATCAGACTGCAGCTTTGACTGTGAAAAATCTGGAATAATGAGATTGGCAGAGCTGATGGAGATCTGGCTGCAGCACTGAGCAGAAAGGGTAATTTCTTCATTTGCAGTTTTCCTGGCAGTGCTGTGCAGGGACTCTGCCAGTATAAGCTTGCAGCATCCCTCTCAGAGTTGGTTTTTGAGACATATTTGTACTTCTTGCCTGAAAGATGTACCCATGTTTACCTGAGAAGCTGGAGATAGGTAAGGAGAGCTATTTATTTGTATTAAATGGAACCTGAAACTCCTTGAGAAGGCAAAACACCAAGACCTTTCAGTAATAGACACTGGCACAAATATTCTCTCTGGAGATAAGATCCTCCTCTTATTGTCATTTCTCACCTCTGCCTAGTGCCCCTTGTTTGTTTGGTTTTGCTTTGTTTTTCCTGTTGTGTTGTTAAACAGATCTTTTGAAAATCAGCAGTTACAGCTAGACATGGACATGTTAACTGGTAAGGCAAAGTAGGAGTAGCTCTGGCATTACAGTGGTATTTGTGAGAAAGCAGGTCTCTAGGTTGGAGAGAAAATCTTAGCGTTAGGAAGTGTTAAACCAGAGAGGGTTTCACACCTATGTTTGATTTTACATAGGTAGAATCCTGCTTTAAGGAAAAAAGTCTGACCCAGAATTCCTCACTGAGATGGAAAATAAACATGTCACCAAACAGAGTAAACTGCAGGGACTAGATGATGATATCTGTGATTAATCTTTGCACCCACATCACACATGATTAAGTAGTGTACACCCATAAGTGCACTGTTAGTCCTAGAAAAATTAATCCCACATAAGATTTCCTATCCAGACATGATGTGGATAGTTTTAAGACTATCCATGCCCAGTTACACAGTCTCAAGAACAGGTAGGGTATATACCATGTAAAATTTAAGAGTGATCTATCTGCTGATCTAAATCCTGAGGAGCCTTTCAAGAGAAAACCTGTCAGTGCATACCCATGTGTTGAGTTACCACCTTGCATTTACCAGTGATGAAATAGCTTATTCTGGCATATGTTACCCATGAAATGCTTGTAATTAACTCAAGGAAAAAATGCACTAAACTTAAAAGCATCAAAACCAGAATAACTCTTTCAGTTGTGAATGAACTGCAAGTTTTCTCTTTTCAGGAGGGTCGTGTAATGTTGTACTGCAAGGCTGCTGTCATCAGAGGCTGATGACAAGGAGAGCTTGTTCAGTGTCTGTTGCTGTGTGTGGTGGAGGTCACTGCAGCCAGGAAAGTCACCTGGGTTACTGAAGGGAAAACATCCCATCGTTTAAAGCAGGTGGCATTTGCTAGCTTGGTTCACTTAGCATCAGTTCAGTGTTCCTGCACTCCACTCAAGACAAATGTTCTTCACCCAAAATACAATTGCCTTAATGTGTTGAGAGGGAGACTGGTGGCTCTCCCACACAGTGGGAAATACTTACACTAATGCAGGCAGCTGCAATTCCAGTACCCTCAGCACCACGTGAAATAATACCATTAGCTGACTCCATATGCCACACTTCCAGTAAAGTTCCATCAGGACAGCAGAGTTCTGCTTCCCTTCAGTTCAGCAGGAACTTTCTCAATGACTTCAAAGGTCACAAGGGCTAAGCTGCCCTTCTGCAGGAAGCCAACACAACAACAGGAAAAATAATATAACAGTAATCACTTGAACCCACAGAGGTTGTAAGAAAATATTACACACTCCTCAGTGAAGCTTTCTGTATGTCTGTGTAGAGGAAGAGACTCAAAACACAGTTCTTTCAGATAGGAATATGGAGTAGAAAATTTGTACTGAAATTGCTCTGGAAATAATTGGAACAAAAGCAATACAGGTCATAAGCACTGAAAAATTTATTTTTTAATGAGCCATTTTTAATGAGCCAGTATATTTCAATCAAGAAAAAGGGAGAAGTCAAAGAAGCTTCAGTGCCCATTTTACTTGCTAAAGGAAATGGCACTGAATACAATTGTCTTCCCTTTAGCTGAGTATTTTGGGAGGAAGGGTGATAAGAGTATTTACTGAGTTCCCATTGTTTTTGAGTATCTTACCTCTTTTGAATTTTAAGAATTTGCCTCAGCCTTTACATTAAGAAGTGACAGTTTCATATCTGTTCACAAATTTTGGTGAATTGTCAGCCTCACAATTCTGAGGCAGCTGTCCTTAGACGTGTGATTTGGTTTGCACAAATATTCCACAGACATATCCCCCATCTCACAACAAATATACACACTTGAAATGTTACACAGGTTATCAACTCTCTCCTGGAAACCAGGAGAGAGCTTTAAACCAGATCTCACTCACTTGTGATCTTGATTTGTAGCATAAGGTGGTGGTAGTGTCTGACAACACTGCCACATTGAAATCTCAGCCCTCTAGATATGACTTTATTCTCAGCAGTATAAGAGATGGAAAACTGCCATGAACACTTTAATATTTCATTCTTAAGAAAAGACTTCTAAAATTTTACTTTATAAGGCTTTCTCTAGCCTCGGGTAAATGACCTAATTCATTTCCAGGGAGGAAGTGTATTTTCAAACGTTGCCTGCTGATGCTGCAGTTTGGTAGGGTGTGCTCAGTAGAATGGTTATTTGTTCTACAACAAAAAAATAACCAGTGGTGCTGCTGAGGTGATGATGGATCACTATGCACACAGGTCTGCACTCAGAGCAACAGGGAAACCCCCAGCAGTACAGGAAGAAGGAGAAGTCTCCATCTCTGCTTACATGCTCACTGGATGACTTGTTTGGCACACCAGTTTAATCCACTGGGTCCCACCAAGGCCTCCAAACTATAGGTAACTGCTTAAACCAGCTCGTCTGCACTTGAAAATAAACCACGTCCTTTTTCAGCTTCACCAATTCCAGCAGTACAGATAAATGTGAGCAGCCCAAGAGTTATGTGCACACAGCAGAGTGAACTCTTATATCAGGTATGTAAGAAAATGAAACAACTCTTCAAGCTCTGCTACAATTCAAATACTTTTAACACAAAAATAAGCTCAAACCATCAGAGATGGCAAAAGCTGTACCAGGGATTGGTTGCACAAGGGCTTAGATTTAAAAATTGAATTTTCTGAAAATAATGATCAATCAGTTCTCCAGCAAAGACAAGAACACTGAAAGTCTATTTATTGTTTCCTTTGTCTGCTACAGTCTCATAAAGATTTCATACTGTAATCTTTGACTTGTTAGGTCAGAGAAAATCCCACGGCCACAGAAATAAGAGACAGTCATTTGCCAGCCCCGTTCATTAGCCCTGTGCCTCACCCACTCGGTTATTCACACTCACAGCAGTGAGAACAACACCGCCCATCCCGCCTGCTCTTACATTATCTTTTGTAGTGGCAAATTGCAGTGCCCCTCAGCTACAATAAATCTAGGAAGTTTTTCTTTTCAAGACAGGTATCTCAAAGATTGCAAGCCACAGATGTAAAGCAAGCAAGGCAAAAAAAAATTACTTTTGGTTTAGCTTATGCTGATGTCATTCTAGAGACTTGACTTTTAGTCACTGGGCATTTGCACCATTATGAGAGCAGAATCCATCTCCCAAGGACAGGTTTTGTTGTAGTAAACTGGTTTTACTCCAGGAATCTGGTCTTTAAAGTCCTTCCCTCGGTATATTTACATGGCTATAAGCAAGTCAGAACACCTTTCAGAGAAGTGAATCGCAGCCAGCAAAAACAAAGCCCTAAGCTAATGCAGAAGTGGGTAGGATTTTAAAACTTTCTGCAGCAGTTAGTGGTTAGGCACATAAAAGCACTCCACCCTCCTGCCCCAGGCAAGAGACAATACCAGACAGTGCAGAGTGTACTTCATGCATCAGGATATATCACTTGGCTTTAAACAAGATCAACAGATTTCAGAAAAAAGAGAGAAGGGGGTAGGTAATACATATGTGCCTTAAGACATAGCATGTTGACTAACGTCCTAGACACTCAGTGGTAATGTTTAGGGGGGAAAGGCCTGGTTTTTGTGCCCAGCAAACTGAAATGGAAGTTTTGTGTTGCTCCTGACACTCTGGAAGAGAAGGACACGTAAGGCTCAAACTGGAGTTTCTAAACTCAAAGCCAGTGTCCTTCACTATTACTTTCCATTTTGGTTTTTCTACTATAGATGATGCCCATAGGGGAACTAAAATGTGTCCTTATCCTGAGAATGCTGATGTGTCAGCCTCAGTGCTCTTCTGGTATCACAGGATTATTGAGAGGGTACAGGGATAATATATATTTCAACTGTGCAGCCAAACTGGTGTACACTCAGAAGAAAAAATAATCTGATCACTAAAATGTCAACACAGAAATACCAAAGAAAATAAAACCAAGGAGCACATTTTCCTTTTGGTTCCTTGGGGAAACTAATTTCTCTGAAGGGAAGTGGTATGTTCAGCAAATAGAGATCAATAATTTTATTACCCAATGCACAATTTCCTACACTTTTTTCCATTTATTTTGCTTACCCCAAACTATTCTGACCACAAGAGGAATCAAAGAAATCCAACAATAGCATTTTAGTGCTTAATAAACACCACATTGCAATGAACATGCTACTGTGTGCACATACTGGTGAGCTTAACAGAACAGCATGAGAAACACTCTGCAGTGTGCCACAAACATGCCAGCATCAATGACACATGGATAATCTGTGTACCTCAAGGGAAACAGATGTGCAGTTTTTAAGGAAGGTTTCAGTCGGACTCTGGCTTGCCTTCATTAAATTGAAGATAACATAATATCCACCACTATTGTGTTTCTGCAATAAAAATACTGGATAGTCACTGGATAGTGCCTGATGTCACTCTAGTCCCCAGCTCTGTCAGGAGCTTCCAGCCAAGTGTTGGGCAAGTCATGTTTTTGCAGTACTGTGTAAACACCAGGTAGATTCATAGGTAAATGGAGTAAACACAGCTAAACACTTAATGTCAACCTGAACAGAACCTTTCCCTAGAGTCATTACCCACCAGAGAATTCTGATGACAATGCTTCCTTTCCTCTACTCCAGATGTGGCACCATCATTCTACAGTCCCACTCCCAAATAATCTGTAATCTCACTTGGGGTGGGGCATATGGGTGTTGCTCTAATTAAGTGCAATGATAATGCACAGGATGACTTTTTCATGTGCTATGTTCCTATAAAATCTTACTGGAATCTCACCTGGCAAATGATCTAAAATCTCAAACTTTCTGTTGTTCTTGTGCAACTCATCTGTTAACATGTCTGTACAACGGAGTGTGAGTAATTTAAAGCAGGGACCATCCTTGAGATTGAAGGAAATACCCTGTGAACTTGGAGACATGCCATTGCAAAGCTCCAGAGTACCTAGAATCCAGCCCTCTTGATAAACTTGCAGCAAAAGTTCTATTGGCACTTTTCCTGCTGCACTCAGGAGTCCATTTTTAACATATTTTAAAATGGAAATATTTGTGACATTAAATTAGCTGAAAGTTTAAAAAAACAAACTCAAAATGCAAAAAAGGGGCAGATTTAAAAAATGCTGCATCCGAACTGCCTCAACACTTGAGGTATCGTTCAACAGTGGTTTTCTTGGTAGATGGTTACAAAAGGTAGTACAACACCACATAATGTAAATTCCCACATCTCCTATTGATTTCTAAATCAATTTCACCCACAGATAAAATCTCATACAAGGTGTAACTTAAAGGGCCTCAAGTTCTCAGATTTCCCAATACAGCTTTTTGTAGACGGGCTTTGAATCCTTTGATACCTTTTACTGTAGGAGAGTAAAAGGTTGATATCATCTCTATCAAATCCTCCTTGACGTGTGTGAATCTGTGAAAACTCATGGTCAAAATTGCAGCAACTGCTAACACATTATCACACCTACAACACTCAGTGCTTACTCACCTCTCAGCTCAAGACTGTCTCCGGTCTCAATAGATGGGATTTACATGAGGTGAAGAGAAAACAGAGCATCCTCATCCATAGCTGTGAGGAGGAACCAGGCAGGAAATTAACGCAGTTCTGACACACAAGGTAAGAGCATGATCCAGGGAGAGCATGTGGGTGCCTGTACCCACTCATGAGGCATCAATGCACAGCTCAGGGCCCTTTGGGTGTGAGCAGGGCTGGAGGAACCACCGGGACATCATCCCTAAGGGCTGGGGGCTGTCATTGTTGTGGCTTCCACAGCTCATTTTGTCAGTCCTGACAGTTATAGTTGAAAAACATTTTGTACCAATCAGTTATGAGAAAAGTAAATCCACGTGGGGAAGCCAGGTGTGCAGCTGATAGAGACAGGAAGATCACTCTTGCTTCAGCAGCGCCTTTGAGCATCAGGGAACTCTCTAACCCTGACCTGCACAGTGCAGCCACAGCTGGGATTGCTCCTTGTCACAGTCACAATCTCCCTGTTTCTCCAGTCAAATGTCTTCATGTTCTCTTCTTTCCCACAACTGTGACAGTGCTGCTCAGGTCACACATCTCCCAGTGCATCCCTCAGTTACACTTTTTCCCCATATGAGGGGACAGCTCCTGGGATAAAGGCTTTTGCAGCTGCAGGTGGAGAGTGGCGGCTCCCTTGGCTGTGACAAAAAGGCCCTTGGGCTGTCCATGGTGGGGAGGGCTCCGTGCTGAGGCAGAACCCCCTCCCTGGCACAGGGACACTTGCAGGAACACTTATCTTATCCTCTTCAGCTAGGCCAGGGAAGGTTTAGGTTGGTCACTAGGAAAAATTTCTTCATATAAATGGTGACTGGAATTGGAACAGACTGCCCAGGGAGGTCCCGAAGTCACCACCCCTGGAAGTGTTTAAGACTGAACTTGGTGCCATGTTCTAGTTGACATGGTGGTGTTGGGTCATAGGTTGGATTCGATGACCTTAAAGGTCTTTTCCAGCCTAACTGATTCTGTGAGGCGGCACCTGGCCTTGGCCCAGACCCCAGCCAGGGGGTGGCGGCGCACGCCGGCCTGGGGGACACAGCACCGCCCGGCATGCCCAGATGCAACAGGAAAGTCTACGAGGTCGCCGGGGATGCCCCGCGTTTCCCGCTCGGGGAATCGGAACCGGGACCGGGATCGGGACCGGGAGCGGGACCCCTCAGGCTCCGCGGCCGCCCCTCAGCCCCGCTGTGCGCAGGCGCGGCCCCGCCCCGGCCCGGCCGCGGGCGGCTGAAGCGCCTGAGGGGAGCGGAGGGTTCGAGAGCGGTTCGGCCGCGCTCCTTCCTCCTTCGCCCGGTCCCGGGGGGTTTGTGCTCCCCCAGGGGTCTCGCTTCGCTTCTCAGCCCTGCGGGTCGGTGCTGTGGCTGCGTTTTTGGAGTGCACCACCTCAGAACGAGCTCCACGGGTCTGTGGCCCTGCTCGTGGCCTGCCCAGCCTTCGTCTTGCTTCTCTGCGGGTGGAAAACTAGAAAGGCAAAAGCTGTATTGAGTGTTAATAGAGCTTTTTATTGTTGAGACAGTAAAAGGAGTGAGTGCCGTTATATAACGTAGCTGTAAGCAGGAAAACTGAGGACGTAGTTACAGAAGTTCCCAAAGTGCAATAGTCAAGTAAGTACTGAAGAGCAAAATTGCCTTTTCCTCTTCTAACTCAAATTTTCTTTACTTCATGGACAGAGTTTTTTGTGTGATGAACAGTATCACTGCTTGAAAATGCCAAGGATTCTTAGCCTAAGATACAGGGAAAAGACTTTAAGAGTGCAGGAGATCTCTGTGAATGTGCCAAGTAAAAGCATTCACAAACCAGTGGAAAAAGTATTTGTTATGGTCATTTGAAAACGAATTTGCATTAGAAAGTAAAGGCAGAGAATCGTAGGATTCTTTGGAGTTTTTTAAAGTTATCTCTTAGGCTTGAAATTGCTCTTTGCTCCCTGGAAAGACTTATTACATATTTGTGATATGTAGTATACATAAGAATGATGTAGCTTTTTCTAGGTTCTTGCTTACAAGAAGAAATAATAGTATTAAAATTCCATTATATTTAATGGATGCTGTGGGCTTCCTGTTTAATTGATAGATTGCTACAATACTCAATTAACTAGACTCTTTTCTAAGGTCTGGGGCTTTTTAATAGAGTACCATATGTTCAGTTTTGAACAGCTGGGGGGGTGGATTTTGACTTCTAAGATAAATGAGGACCTCCATCCTTTGGTATCAAGCCAGGAAGACCAGGGTTGCTGGGCTGTCAAGGCTTGGGCATACTAAAGCTTGGCAGTTTTCATCTGTGAAGAGAAAGCCCCTCGTGCCAGGCCTGTGTTGCCTAGTTTTGGTTTGCAGGATTTTATTCTTGAGAGGCTTCTGATTCAAAATTCCTAATTGCAATTTGCAGGTGAGTGGAGGTGTAGCTGTGTCGATTTTCCAGCTACATTCTGGTCATTAGTAAGTGATTCACAATGGCTAAACGAAGTTAAACATTGCCAAATCATTTAAAGTGTGCTGGGAGGTGTGACTTAACCATTTTAATTAAGGTGCCTTTCTGAGTGAGCTTGGGATGCTTCCTGTTAATCAAAACTTCCACCTGTGTGAGTAATTACTTTTTAAAGCAGCATCCTCAGAAGGATCAAATGAGACTGGAGTATTTTCAGAGACTTGGGTACCCAATTGTTCTCTAGAAAAGATTAATTGTTTATATTTGTGGACAACAAAAATCCTCCTGGCTCCACAGAGCTCTAGGAGTGAGGGGAAAAATAATATATAAAATGGACAGTAAAAGACTTTATGGCAGTTAGAAGTGTCATGCATCCTCTCAAAGAAAAGCTGTTCACAAAGCAAGATGCTGCTTACCATGTGATACAGTTGTGTAACTTATGCAGATGTCTTTTTTTGAACTTTCCAATTAGAAAATAAGCCTTAGAATTTCATATTAAAGCTTTTTACTCATTTCTGCAGCCACATGGCTCATTATAATCAGGTGACAATGACACCACAATTCATTCTGTCGTTTAACAGAGACTGCTGCTATTCATCTCGAGATGGAAGAGTCAGTGCTGGATAAATTGCCATCTTTGTGCACTACTCCAAAGGATTCAGGGGCAGCACCTGCACAGGGGACTAGCTCAGGGAAACAGGTATGAAAACTTACTACTTGTCCAGTAATGTGATTCTTCATGGTAACAGAAATGCTTGTGAAATCTCAAGGAGCCAGAAGTCACTGAGATACTGCCTGCTGGAAGGCCAGAGACAGGCACCTGATAGCTCTAGCTACGAGGCTGTGCAGGTGAGGAATGTGCCTGGTGTGGTTTGCTCTGAAAATGCAGATGTTTGCTGTGAATGTGATGGAGCAGTGTAACCCAAATGCCACACTAATAAATTTAAATACTATATAGGGTGTTTGGTGGATTGTTTTCTTGTTTGTTTTAACCTGTCATCTTCGGTTTTCTCAAATCCGCGTTTTTTGGGTTGCTGTGCATTCAGGATGACTGCTTGTGACTTCTGCCTCCAGTGGGACAAAGTACAACGTTTCCTTTGTATATTCTCTGTAGTGCTGAGCTCTGCTTGGTCTTACCCTGGCATGTGAAATGGTGATGCTGTCACACTCAGCATCCAGATCTATGCAGGACAGGCCTGGTTTGAAAGTATTCCATAACTAATCCCTCACTCCTGTATTTTAGTGCATTTCTCTAAACAAAAATATTAGACACAGATTATTAAAAACAGTTATTTTGAAGGAAAAAGAATCTTTTTGGATGCTTGTGAAGTATCTTGAAGCATGAACAGGTGAAAATTGTACAGGTATTTCTAATATGCTCTAGAATACAAATGTTTTGTACTAATGTATAGGATGGAACAGCAGGAAAAATAACCCTTATCCCCATTAAACTAGAGGGGAAATTGATAGAGTAAAATTAGCCAAGTTGAAATAGATCTTATTTCTTTTACACAAAGACTAGATGAGTAAATTTGCCTCAACAGAGTACAGGATTTTGTCCAAGAAAATGTGGAGCCACATCTTTCCAGATCTTGCAGCTGTGTGTGCAATTACATGTGAATGGAAGAAGTTAACTTTGTTGAAGTTTTTGAAGGCTACACAGAGAGTTAGGAAATCTGGCTTTACAATGATAGATAAATATATTACACATTTCATGTAAATAATAATGATAGGTAAACAGTTATTTGAGATTTGATAAAAATTTAAGATTGTTCTGACCACCTGGGTTTTGTGGGTTTATTTTATTTTTTAGCAAATGAGTGCAGCTCTGAGGGAACGATTAAGGAAAACAAGACGTTCATTTAATGCCAATTTTACAGTGGCAAAAAGGCTCAAAATAGACACTGAAGAAAAAGACACTGCTGGTGCTGACACAGGGTGCTTGCCAGAGACAAGAACAGACTGTTCCAGATTACAAGATGGTTCTGAAAACCTGGAATCAAATGGCACTGGACACACATGTTTCAAAAGCCCCTCACAGGAGAGTGATCCCTGTGGATCAGCAGAGCATTTGGATGTGCTACAGGCTGATCTTGGTCAGCAACAGTCCCTGGAAGAAAAAGCAAAGCTGGTGAAACAAGTGCAAGAGAAGGAAGAGCTTCTTCGTAGGCTCAAACTGGTGAAGATGTATCGATCCAAGGTGAGGCAGCACTTACAGATTCTCAATGTGCTGTTTGTGCATTGTCTCAGTTTAAGGCATTTCATAAGAACAGCTGCAGAGTATCAAAACCCTCTTTTGTCAGCAGATGATGACTGTGTTTGTTTGTCCCAATTTCAGAACGACCTGTCTGAGCTGCAGGCTCTGATTGTGAAGTGGAGAAGCAGCACGCAGCTGATGCTGTGTGAGCTGCAGTCGGCCTTTTCTGCAGACGGCAAGAAAGTGAGTCTCACTCAGCTCATTGATACTTTTGGCTTAGAAGACAAATTACTGCACTACAGCAGAACAGAAGAAGATTTTGTAGATGCATAATCTACAGCTGCAGAGCTTTCTTTGCATAGACACAAAAGCAGAAAAGACTGAATAAATTCTGATCGTGTCAGAAGTGTTGGTCAGACAATGGACTCTATGCTTTGGGGTTAGGAGGTTTTCTCCAGAGATACTTGTAAAGCTGTGTACATACATACAGTAGGCACTGTAAAAGGCATTACTTAATGGGAAAAAATCAAACTGGTGATGTTTTGGAGAATTTGGCTTAATGATTTGGTCAGTGAAATTTTATTTAATAAAAATAAAATTAAGTCATAGTTTAACAAGTAGAAAACAGTACATTTTTGGATTAATCTCTGCATGGTTACTTCTATTGAAATAACTCAATTTGTCAATTCTGTTCATGTTCAAATGGGGTTCAGTTTCTTTGTAGATACACCCATTTTACAAATATCTTCTGGTGCCAGTCAGCCAGTGGAGGCTAATGACAGCATTTTGTGAGTTAAATGAAGATAACTAATTTTGATGTTAATATTCCAGAGCTAAGATGTTCTCACTGGCTTTAACTCCTGCTGAGGGAAATGTGCTGTAATGCAGTTGCTTTCAAGTACTGGTCCAGACAGTCTCTTCAGGGCTGCTGCCTCATGAGCATTCTGCCACAGCCTGAGGTAATGGAAGGGAAGGCAAGAAAATTGAAACCAACTTTGTACTCTCCTACTGTATCTGGGAGCCAAGCTGTTTTCTCTCTCCAAATAAGAAAACCAAGGCCTTGTTTAATGGGATTGCTTCAAACACATCATAATAAAGTTAAATAAATCTTTACCATTTCATTTATTCTCCAATAAATAAAATTTTTAAAAGCTTTTTTATTTAACTTGGGTTTGCATATTTTCTTATCATGGTAACTTCTGTTTTTTATTTTCCCTAAAATCACTGCTTCTCAAGTGTAACAATACATAAATCTTAACTACTTTACAACTCTCACTGCTAGGAATCTTGTTTTCTTACTGCTTATACCCTACCTCTTGTTTACAGGTGCTATATCCTGTTTCCTCAATAAGGGAGTAATTTCTTAGACAGCTCAAGAGAAAGAAAATCAAAGATCATACAGAACCTTTTAACCATTGGTAAGGCTCATTAGACTTCAGCCTGTACCTACAACTTGCTCTTTAGAATACTGACTCTTGCTGTCCAGAGAGAATTAATGCAGAACAACCGTCATTGCAAATCAAATTTTGGGTATTAAAGCAGTATTTATCTTTCTTTTTAGGCTTGTGCATAAAGATGATGGTGCCTGGTGAAGGGCCCAGTTTTCTTCCCTGAGGTCATTGGCCCATTTGGAACAATGCTGCTTCTAGGGCAGTTTCAGCAGAAAGAAAAAAGGTCTTGTAATAAGTGAGATGTGATTAGAATCCTTACAAATCCCAGTTAGAGATGGTAGAACAAAAAAAGAGATGTACAGGATCACAACTGAACTAGTTTTTTCTTAGAAATGTAGAACTTTCAGCTAAGGTATCAAAGCTAGTGTTGCTCTCACAATGAAAAGGGTTTAGATGTCATGTGAATTTATGAAAGGAGGAGAATTGACACACCATAGAGCAGGGCAATAAAAAGCAGGGAGAATGCCTGAGAAGGCAGGTTGGGCTCCAGCAATGGTTAACTTTATCACAGGTTCTTTATTTTTCTTAGCTTTTGTGGAGGGAGCTGGCAAAATACACTGCATCTCAATGTAAAGGGGTGGGAGACGCCAGCAACTATTTCAGGAGGCCAGATGCTTCCAAACCTGGTTTTCCTGTGACTCTGCCCATGGCAGCAGCCCTGGCTCCTGCTGACTGTGGGTGATTATACCAGGAAAGGCACAGCTGCCTTTGGGACAGGGCCAGGCTGCACACATGGTCAGGAGGAAGCATCCCCACATCTGCTCAGAAACCTGCACCTCTGCCATCACAAGGGTAAATTATTATGTCAAATCCACAGACATGAATTGTAGCAGATGCCAATTCATAGACTTCTTTACCTTAGAAAGGTTCTATAATTGCATATTGCAAACAAAGGACATACAAATATATCTGTTCTATTAGTCTACAATTTCTTGTATCCTTTATTTTCTGTAATGAGCCATATGGTTTATATCATAAAACCAGTAGAAATAAATCTAACAACTGAAATATAATAGAGGTAAGACCAGGTGTAAAAAATACTAATCAGACACTCATGCATCATTCAAATGGAAATTATTTTTAAAAGAGTTACAAAAGAAACAATTTGTGTAAAGAAAAGTTCAGAGAGAAGAATCAGCTGTCAAAACTCTTCTCCTTAGATGAAACCATGGTATTATTCAGCTACCTGAACTGTGATTTTTAAATAATATGGAGTGTTCTTGGTTTCCAACTTTCAGCTTCTGACTGAAGAACTGCAAGCTGTTTTTCCTGTTCCTTTATAAGCTTCCGTAGATATTTCTGCTTCAGAATCTCTTGGTAACGCTGCCTTGTCATCTCTTCAGAAATATCCCGTGTGTCTGCAGGAAACAAAGTCTTAGTGTTAGCCTGTGCTCATGGGAGAGGTGTAGTCTGTTTATATGGGACCTGTCCTGAGGTTGTTCCAAGTTCTGTAAAAAATAGGCAAGCATTTTAAAAAAAGGCTCAGACTTGGGCTCAAGAGCCTTTGTAGTACTGAATAAAGCAAAATATTTCAAAAAGGCACTGGGCATGCTTTCTTTAGCTCCTACCAAGTACCCACTCTTTTGCAAATCTGTAACTGTTTTCCACTAGTGGAAAGATGTCTGGAAGTTTTCCTAGTAGTGAATACTATTCTTAGCTCCACATTATTTCCTCTGTTTTCTTGGAAGGGTGGAAAGAAGCCCATTGAACAGCTCTCAGAAAAAAATGAAAGCATGCTGCCTAATGAAGTTATTAATGACTAATATTTTGGTTTGAACAGTTTCAGGAATACAGTTAATTAGCTTTGGTTACGAGAGCCACAAGAGTCTCCAGGTAACTCTTCAGTAACCAGGTTAGGTTTTGGCAGGAAGGACTCTGCTCATCATGCACATACAGTAGCAGACAGGCATTCCTTGCCCCTCAGCTGATGGAGAACACCACTGTCCAGCCTTGGAGTTATTTTCTGAATGTTCTTTGCTTGTGCCTTAAAGTGCATGACTGGACTCACCAGCTGCCTGGAAGATGTGCATCCTTTCTGACACAGAAACAAGCATTTCCTTCAGCTGCAGGCTCAGCTCGTAGTTCTCTTGCTCTTTTTGACTGATGCACTTCTTCAGCTCTCTGACTTTTTTCTGGTGGTTCTTCACATTCTTCTTGTGCAACTGTCGATTTTGAGATGAATAAAGCAAATATATGAGGTCATACAAAAACTTCAGACAAACTTACAATGAAAGACTATAATTTTAAGCACTGTGTTGTAGCTTGATAAACTTTCATGTATGTTAATTTGACTACTAGCACATTGAAGCTTTATTTTGTAAAATGTCCTTCACATGCAGTATCTCAGTATGTTTATGGAGTTCTAATTGAAGGAGCAGCCAAGGAATAGAGAGGTATAGGTCATGAAAAGAGATATATTAAAGATAAAACTTGAAAGGCAAAGGGAGAAAAGAAAGTCAATGGAGTCAGTGAGTTAAGGACATGCTCTTGGTTGCTGGGAGCTGCTGAAGCTGATGGATGGGCTGTAAAGGGACAAGATAAATACTAAAGCTTAAAGAGGAAGAGGAAGCTGATGCCAACTAGCACAACTTGGAGAAAATCCAGTGACATCACTTAAAAACAAGGGCAGTCATAATTTGAATGATGAAATACATGAGGTAGCCAGCAAATCAGATTGTTGTGTCTCTTATTTTGAATACAGTGGGGAGGGATACTTTGAACAGACTGGTGCTCCTGGAGAGAAACATTAAAAAGTGAAGACTGAAAGAATGCTTCATTAGAAATGGAAGAGTGACTTTTACAGGCAGTGCTGTGTTAGAAGTGATGAGCAGATCTGCAGTCTGATGTTCAGGGTAGGAAAGTATTTAACTCCAGTAACAGTGCAAGTAGATTAGGCTTCATCTCTGCAACATCTTATGTTGCAGATGACTGCTTTCAAACACTAGAGAACTGCAGCTGTAGTAGACAGCACAGCTCAAGTTGAGGAAACTATTGAAAGTCAGATGGATAAATACATAACATTTATATCTATATCTATCTGTGTGTGCTATTAGGGGTGTACTCCAACAGTCCTTGAGTTAGCATGCCTATATCAATTACATTTATTCTTTCAAACACCTCTTGCAAGAAGGCAAGGAGCTGCATTTAAACTAAGGATGTGTCTCTCAGATGTGGTTCCCTTGGATTTACCTTGTCCATGACACCAAGGCTCTGCTCCAGCCCTGCTAAGTGCTGAGTGATATAAGTGTCATAGTTCTGCATAGTCAGGAACTGTAGAAATAAAACCAGAAAGAAATTGTCTTATGCTTGTTCATTTTCAACAATCCTACCATTCTATAAAGAAATCATACTATGTGAAACTCAAAAAACTGGAATTCTGCAGTAGTAAAGGTTACTAGTGATCATAAATGGACCTTGTAAGGATACACTTGGATGCTGTATAAGTACAAGACTGTGCAGCTGCTAAAAAGGATGTTATCTATTATATAATTATAATGTAAACAAGGGCCAAACAAGTAGCTGAGGCTGTCAAAAAACCCAAGCTATGCTTTTAATTATAATGTAATCTAAGCTAACATAGCTGGAGGCCTAAGACAGACTGTCTTTAGGCTAGAGAGGAAAATTATTATTTTCTGTCTAGTAGCTTCCTAATCATTCTTACTTCTTTTATAGTTCTATCTGCATAGTAATGGGCATTTCAGAGAATTTGTCAATTTTTTTCCTTGAGCACACTGCTACTAAAATACCTCTTTATCAAATGACAAATGGTAATCCCCATAATGTTTTATGGATCTATAACAGGCAGTAGACAGGTTTCTGTAGATGTGGATTCACCCTTCCAGAGTACTGTCCCACCAAAGTGACAGGCAGAATAATGTGGGCTGTTCTAGTTAGAGAAGGAGAAACAGGAAAGACCCAGAAGGGGCTCCTTGTCTACAGGATTAAACTTCTTTCACTCACTGCTTCATTAACAGCCCTCATTCCAAATGGTCTCAGGTGCTTGCCCACACACATTTATTTAAGCCATCTTTCTTTCCATTCTTGTTGTTGGGGTATCTGTTACCTTGTCTTTCCCACTAGCTTCATATTTCTAATCAAGAAGTGACATAAGTCCCTCAGGGCATTCAAATTCTGGTTAAACTGGTAAAAGCCTTTACTATGAGCAGTTCAACTCTCTCTGAAGGGCCAGAGTTGTGCTCATCAGTTTAATGAACTGAGCTAATGGCAACACTGGTGATAGATTTGCCAGAAGAATTTTTCAGTGCACTGTCACATCACCTCTTTGAAACGCTTTTTTGGTGATTGGTGTTAGTTATGAAAGCCCTGTGGCTGCGATTCAGAACAAGCACTTTGTGGAGCAGCAATACAAATGAAGATTAAGCAAAACATATGTTTTGAATTTCCTTCTAATCTTTTGATTGAATTGCAATATCCTTACCTGCTGTCCAACACTTTCCTTTTTCTCTGTGGTTTATAGTTGTCCCCACTGCTGTATCTCCAGCCTACCCATGCTTCAACATCCTTTACTCCAAACCTTTAAGCCACCCACATCATCACCATGAGATTTCTCTACAGTCTTCTACATCCCATACTGTGATACTCTCAGCCTTTCTTCTTCCTCCTTTCTTCTCCCAGTGGTATTCTTGGCTGTGTCCCACAGCCTTTACCTCTTTTTGTCTTGGCTTTGTTCAAAGCTATGTCGGTGCAGAATGCTGGCCGCCTGCCCCCTCCTGCCGGGCGTGGCAAACAATTCCCTGCTCTGCTGCTGGGCCGGCGAATGGCAGAGAGAGGGATGGACTGGGTGAGGCTCCCGCAGGAAGGCTCGACCTCCGTGCAGAGCAAAGTTTCGGTATTTCTGTTCGAGACCAGACGGGGGCACCTCAGACCTTCCACTTAAAAACGAGTCTGCTCGATTTAAGAGATCTGTTCCTTGTGACTGCAAAATCCTGATTCTTTATGCAACGCCAATTTTGAAACACTAAGAGTTAGGGCTAATTTTGCACTGTAACATCCCAAAGAATTTCATCACTGCTCAATCTCATGAGTAAGACCTCCCTTTGAAAGCTGAATTGTTGAGCTATTAGGAATCACGTTTCTCTGGTAATAAGAGATTTATAAGGTATAAATATAAACGGTGTTTCTTACAGGTATGGGCAGCATAATTTTCCGTAGTTAAAATACAAATCAGAAAAAGCAACTCACTAGCTGGCAATCTTTTGAAATAGGTAGTATTACAATATCCTGAGCCTTCTCTTTCAGATCTTCTATCTGCATTTTCATTTTCTTGTGTTCCCATTCCGACTGTATTATCCCTTTAGAGAAGTCTTTATAATCTACCATGGCAGTAATTTTTTTTTCTCCTTGAGCCTAAAAAAATAGATCAATCTTAATTAACACACTTAACAGATTATGGAATAATTGTTTGCAACAAGATGGGCAAGTTTCCAAAGTCATAATTTTAGTGAATTAAACATGCTATACTGCAGCCTCTTTCCAGACTTTGCTCCAGATGGTTATCTTTTAAGGAAGTTAATTCTCTTTTATGCTGTGTGTCACAGCCTTAGATCATAGAAATAGATGAAGAAAATGACAACTAAACTCTCCCTCCATTTATCTATCTTATATAAGAATGGAAAGGCATTTTAGGTCTACAAAATACAAACTTGCTCTGTTTAAGGTATTTTGCAGATGTTACTGAAGGTTTTGTGCAGTAGCAATAAAAGACAATTTTTGTACTGATAGAAGGCCTAAAGAAAGAACATTTCATGAGGGTATGAAAAACTGTTTTAAGTATCATTACCAATTTCACCTTACAGAAAAAAGTGTATTAATTTTTAAATTTTATGTGAGCCACTATTCAAATGCTTCTTAACATGACTGTAAGTTTGCCTTGAGGGAATTTTTGGAGTGGTGCCCATGATATTAGCATTTTCTAGTTACAATGTATGTGTAAGTGATGGTGTGTCTAAAGACTGTCACCATTTCATTGATCTGAATTGTATTGATCAAACATCAAGAAAACAGTTTGCACTGCAATCTTTACATCATGAGAAGAGACATCAGAGAATTCTTAATAGCTTCTAGATTACAATTAAGTCTGCTGGTGTGTTGTAATGAATTGAAACTAGATGTCAAACTGGAGAAAAAGCTGAGCCCCTGAAGGACAATACGTTTGTTTAGAAAGCTTAAATTTGCTCCAATAATGTAAATTACCGCAAGAGCGCAATTCAGTTCTTCAACAACACTCCTATCAACGAGAACAGCATCACTGTAGTCTGGGATCTGAGTACTTTCCAACTCCACCTGCCCTTGTTTCAGCAAAAACTGGACAGTCAAATTCTGCTGAAGCTTCATCTTCTCCTCCTTCAGCCTAAGATGGCAGAAAACAGAAACAGCATTTAGTGATTTCACCAGGATTATATAAATCCTCCCATAGTTCTCAATGTTTATTACTGGTAGGTGGTATGTTCATGTAGGGGTTACTCTTTGAGAGACTTTGTCTTCTGTTTGCTGCTGAAGTGATTACAAAATCTGAAACTTATGGTACATGTATACATAAAGATTTCAAGCCCTGGATTCACTTTAACATACTCTAGCAGAAGTTCTGAGGGAAAATGTTATTACTGAAAAGAAATCTTAATATCCATTGAAAAGAAAATAGAAGAGACTTCCAGCCAGGGCCCATTTTCCTGTATATTTTACTTTGGAATTTATTCTTGAATGATAGAAAATGTGAAAATTATGTTATGTAGATGAAAAAAATGAAATATTGCAGGTCCAAGCAGTAATGAAACCTAGAAAAAAGAGTGCTGGAGAACGGAAGTGTATAATTTTGCTTGTAACTTTGGTTCTGTGTCAGTGGTATATTGAAGGTCAGCTGAACATAGGAAAAGACACAAAATTACCAAGTGAGTTCTTGGAAAGTGTTCTCTAATTCTGACTTCATCTTCTCATTTTCATCCACTCTTCTCTGGTGACAGGCCTGCATCTTTGCCAGTGCCAGGGCCTTCCATTTCACCTAGGCAAGCAACATTGTGTCATTCCCAACTTTTTCAACTTTGTCAGTATGTCAGGGCAAGCCTCTTCAAGGACAGAGAAGACAAGTTCTTAAGAAGATATCTGTATGTATAAATATGCAGCCCTGTATTTTGAGGATCACAATACAGCATATGAGACATAAAGTTTATAATTCTTATACTCTGCTCAGGAAATTATTTGTTCATATATGCATAGTTTATTCATGTGAAGGAAAATCATATTTGCTTTTCTTCTGGTCAAATTTCACATATATCTGTCTCTGGATAATTCAAATTTATTCATTCATGCTTCTATAATGAGCAAATACATCTCCAGAAATACCTTTTGTTAAGAAATGCTCTTTATATTCTAGAAAAATATTGGAATGCATTGGTGCAAGTGTAGAATGCTTATGGGGGAGGATGACTTCAACAGATAATGGGAATTAAATACCTTATAGTTTTTGTTGGTATGGATAGAGAAAAGGAAAATGATATTTTTTATTTTTAATGAAACCATATCAAGGTCATAATCATTCTGATCAAATCCATCCCAATTAACAGGCTAATTTTTCCTCTGAAGAACTACAGCCAGAACTAGAGACCAGGTTTCCCTGTAATTCTGAACTGAATGTAACCAGAACAAACTTTCAAAGGCCAATGGAGTTTATGTATCCTGCACTGTTATTTCACCACTAACTTGAGCCTACCTGAGAACTCCACTAAAGTTTAAGACTCAAAAATATCAATAAGCATACAGGCAAAATAAAGAATTTTACATACCAGCTCCTCACTCTCCATTTTATGTCGCCTAGCTAGACAAAAACGTCCCCACACAGACTGGTCTAAGCCACTAGGCTTGTGCTCAGGACTATCCAGTTCATCCATGGCTTTCATTAAAAGGGAAAGTGCATCTTGGTAATCCTCAGATGATCCCTTCACATAGGGGTTGGCTGTGTCAAGGAGGGTTTCTGTCCTTGAGGCCCTAGTGCACACACACAGCACAGACAGGATGTACTTTGTAATTTCTCTTGCATAGAAGAAGGTCACAAAAAGCTAAGAAGGTTTCACACCCTCAATCTCTTGTAAAAAGCAAATAGATAAGACTATACAAAATAAGAATATTGTCTTGGAATCTGATGATTGCTTAGATTACATTTAAAACAGATTTTGTGGAGTGAATAAGGAAATGTATATTCAAAATAGCAGTTGTTAGTGTGATGGAAAATTAGCTTTTGTTAACTATCCAATAAAAAGCAGACAATATAATTTAGACTATTAGAATAAATAGTATTCTCATTCTTGACTCATGAGAAATATTAGTATTTAAACAATAGAATTGGAGGGGATCTTACTCTGGTCGATCTTTGTAAAGGTGTAAAAGTTCCTCAAGGAGATTGTCAGGTATACCAGCAAACTTCTTTCTAAAACCATGTTCCAGACTCTGGGGATGGGGAAGAAAGCTTTCTTGTTACCACAACATTATTTTTAAAAGAATCATCAACCTGCCCATATCTTAGAAATACAGAATATAGTGCTTTTCCAAGTGCTCCCAAACATCACAAGAATCAGCACGATTTCATAAATTCTTCTGTGCACACGCTGTCCTTTACTGCCTAATTTCATTGACCAGTGAGTTGGCCAGAACTCTTGCTTACAGAGAAGTAAATTCCTCTCATTATGAAGATACAACATTAACTTCTAACTTCTGAAACTCCTTGTGTTTCCAAGAGTCTCACCTTCTCTTCCTGTAATGCATCTTTATAGGGGCCTGTGTAAGCCTCAACACCATATTTTGCAGTCAGGACTTTTCTTGCACCCTTGACCTATAGTAAAACCAAAAGATTTCAGGAATGAAACAGCCAGCAGAAGCAGGAAATGGCTATTCACATTCAGTGATGAAGCTAACACCTTCTTATTTCTAGAGATAACCTTGTGAGCTATTTCAAGTAACTGTATAGAGCCTTCTTCAGAGTCATTTGTAGATACTGCTAGAAGATGAAGAGCTGTGAAATTAAACTGACCTTCTACTTAAGAATGTAACAAATTTATGTAAGAAATGCTTACAAGCCTTTTGAAACATTGAATATAACAATACATATTGATACCTTTTTTCCTATAGAGATTTCTTTTTACTTTTATGGCATCTCAGGTAAAACCAGTCAAAAAATCTCAAATGTTGTTTAGTGGAGAGTTTTTTACTTTAGAATCCAATTTCCCCATAGTCATGGCAGAGTTCTCCTACGTGTCAGGATACTAAAGTCATGTTTTATAGAGGCTGTTAAATGCAAATACTCTGCTAGGGAGACAATTTTGTTGTCTTTGACCGTTTCCAGGGACCAAAAGTTGTACCAATGGGACCATTTAGAAAATGAAGAAAAACATAATAATTTGAAAATTGTAAGTTGGCCTCAGATGGCTTTAAAACTAGCCCAGCCAAGTCAGTGGTGGGGGCTAGCTGCCTTTTGGAATCCCTCCCTGCAGCTCACAATGAGCTGCTGGCAGCTCCAAACACAGAGAGCTCTGCACAGGCTGAGCAGGAGATCTGGCATGTGGAGGCAGCAGGATATTATTTATTATCTGTGCACTCATGAACAGCTCCATGAAGACAAAGTGGGCAAATGGGATAATATTGTCCCAAAAGCCAGAACCAGCCTGCAGACTACCACAGTAAGAGACTTGTATTGAAACCCAGACCTACTACTGTACTTTCAGTTTGATACCTGGAACTAAAGAATATTATATGTAGCAAACAAATAGCAGCATGCCCTTCTGGATGTATGAAGTTTTACCAAAGAACTCCAGATGAACTGAGCTGAGTGCCTATTAAAAAAAACAGAGGTATTTATAATCTATGTCACCTGTATAAATTGAAAAAAAACCCCATGAGCCTGCAACTTGTCAGAAAGTCCTTTATGGCAAGATTTTGGTTTGGAAAGAGCAGACTTCACATGAAACTGTACATGAAATATTACATTACTCCTAACAACAGCATTCCAGATGATAACTTACTTTTTCTTTCTTCTTTTTAATAAGGAATTTATGAAGTCCAGCTTCTCTGGTGTCCAACTCTTCATCCAACAGTAAAGTGTAAATGAGATTGACTATTTTGAGTTCTTCCTGTGAAATGATTGTAATAAGAAAAAGTTAACATTTCTGCTGCACAGAGGTGGAGATGAAAAATTAATGCTTTTTGCAATACCTGGTAGATGACCATCTCTGATTTCAATTTCTTTTCAGAGAGTTTGCAGACAATCTCATCAAAATTTTGTGTTGTTTCCCTGATGGAAGCTTCAAGTTTGTTCCATTCACTTCTCAGAAACTGGGGAAGGGAAGGACAAGAGCAGCAATATTACATCTGGAAGAAACAAATAATTTCTGATGTCTCTCTTGATATTTATATGTATCTATATATATGAGATGGAGAATGCACAATATGGAGCTGTATAATTCAGCCAAAAGGCCACAGAAATTACTTGTTTGGAAAGAGAGTTCTGCTACAAAGTTATGTTGTTCCAATACCACTTTGAAGAATAAATATAATTATATTATTTGTGTATGGCATCAGCAACTCTGGGAATGAACCCAAAAAACACATTTTAGAAATATTAGTACATTTGTGAAGGAAAGTTACCTTCTTGGGATATCACAACTTAAAAAGCTTTTGCCCATAGTAATTGTTATAAGTGGAGACTGTTTAATTCTAAGGTAGGATTTATTTAATATGCCACATGATCTTTAATGATCATTTATTCTTAGTTTATCCTTTTTATTAGCATTCATTTTTAGAAGTTGCTTCTGAGAAAGATTGGAAGCTTTGGTCATGAGCACTGTGAACAAACCCATCTTTTCCTCGTTTTAATTTACCTGTCTATAGTCTTCTTTTTCTTCATTCAGTTCTTTGATTTTTTTCTCATATTCTTCAAATATTTTATTTTCTTCTTCAGTCCAAAGATCCTCAGGTCTGGATAGAAAAGAAGGTGGAGGAATATCCTGAAAGAATTGTAGAAAAATATTCTTAAAAAGCAATATTAAGTCTACATCAGCACACTAGCAAACTGCACTAAATTTAACAAAAGGTACTTCTAAGTCAAAGTAACACATATATTCTGCTGCTCTGGTCTGTTACTTGCACCAGTAATTTTAGTGTATATATATTGTGCTAGACTCACTGGTTTACAGAAATTCACTACTGGATATTGCAAAATACAAGAATATGGTACTCAAATATTACTGTCAGTACAAGATTTTTTGTTTCAGAACCCCAAACCTAACTCCATGCTAATGTAAACTTCAATGTGAAGTCCTAATTCTCCAAAACAGAAGGAATTCAGAAGAGCTCTTGAGTCTGCCCTTTTTCTGTGGCACTCCTTCACATCCTTTCCTTCCTCTACTGCTGTACTATCTATTTTTGGTGAGTTAAATGAAACACAGTGTTCTTCTGTAAGATCACAGCCATAGATGACTGACCCTTCCCCCAGCAATAGAGTTGTTATAATGGTAATATATTAGACAGATGTACATTAAAGAGATGATGCTCCTACAGTATTCCACTGTGATGGGAACAGGTGTTGATAGGAAATTCTACACAGGCAGTAGAATCTGTACATGCTCTCTTATGGAGTCTGGTCAGAATGCAATTCTACAGTTCTCCAGCTTTCTTCTGTCACTGAGGTTGGAGATATTTGCTGGGAATTTCACATTGCCAGAAGAGCCCACAGGTTTCCTAAAGGACACAGCAGAAACACATCTCACCATTTTCAAAATGTCTTCCTTCCTGACTTCCAGCACTCCACCCATCATGTCATCAAGAGCACGCAGTCTTTCATCGTCCTGGGAAGAACCACAAAAAATACTTGAAGGTACAAAAGGAAGTGTAGCAATTGCAAGTTTTGAGGATGGTAAGAGTGTTCACCTCTAGATTATTCAGCATGTCACTAGCATATTGATGCTTTCTGGGGATGTGTGTGAAACGTGTCTAAAGTTTCAGTTTTTTTCTAATAAACAGATACTCATATGCCAAATAACTTACTAAAACTGCCTATGCACATAGACATAGGTTATTCCTGGCCAACTGACAAGCTGCAATGAAGGAAGTTGTAATTGTGCATGTTTTGGGGCCAGAACCTTCTTCATTTTTTTACAGATGTATTTTAAAGCCAGAGGAAAGCATTACAGTCTTCTAATCTGAATGATGGAGAACAGAGGCTGCTGAATCAACAAACACATATCAAGCACAAAGCTCTTGATTGAGGAGCAGCATGAATCTGGGCATGTATCTAGTTCCCAGCCACCTGATATGGTATTTTAAATTGCCCCAAAGCACATGTTTAAAAACTGTGAGTCTAACACTATGTTTTCTCCCCCCAGCTGACCTATGTAGTTCTGATTGTAAACAATAAAGAGAAGGAAAAGGCACATCCATCATTACCTACCAGTTTAAATTTATTCTCCCATACTACATTACTGGAATGTTTCAGTGCTGCACTAATTAAATAAGCCTCAACAGAGACAGGGGCCTGATGGAGGGACCCTTCTTTAATTACCGTGGCAGCGAGGCGTCTTTCCATTTCGAGCTTAGCCAGCAAATCTGCTCGCTCCTTCTCCTCCTGAGTCATGTATTTCTCAGCTTTAATCTGAAGGCACAGAATGAAGGTCATATCAGAGTTCTTTTCTCCAAGTGTGATCACAGAGAATAAGACCCTTTGGAACAGTGGTGGTGCTGGTTTTGGCTGGGTTGGAGTTAATTTTCTTCCAAGTAGCTGGTGTACAGTGCGTGCCACAGCCTGGGGTTTGGTATATTGGTGGTGAGCAATTGTTTTCCATTTGCATCAGTTGTTTTTCTTGGGTTTTATTTCTTTCTCTTTTTATCATTTTCCTCTTAATTACATCCATGATTATGTTTTAATTGCAGTAATTACATTATGATTATCATTGTAGTCATTATTATTATATTTAATATCCGTTATGAAACTGTTCTAATCACAACTCACAAGTTTTCTCACTTTTACCCCTCCAATTATTTCCCTCAGCCTGGGGAGATGGGGCAGTGAGTGAGCAGTTGTGTGGTGCAGAGTTGCTGCCTGGGGTTAAACCCTGGCAGTGGTGTAATACAAATTCTCAATGTTTGCTGTAGCTCTGCTCTGGGACAATGTTCCTCAAGATGAAAATTCTCCTTTTGAACAGCTACAGAAAACCACATTTAAATACCCTAAAATATAAACCACCATCACCTTTGTTGATATTAGTTGTGTTTTGTGTGTGCCTTTTCTTACAGTGGGATAACATTGACTTGTGAGAGAGCAAAGAAAAATGGGAAAAGATTGACTACATGAGCAAATAAGATCAGTGGAATATATTGCATAAGAAAGATGGTGTTTCTTTGTAAATAATTAATTGAATTTATAAGTACATTACTAAATATGCTCTAATACTTTGGGTTTTAGTTTAAAACTACTTTGTTTCAAAACGACACGCAGAGAAAACAGAGAAATCCTTAACTTTGGAAGCAATTCCTGAAAGCCCAGTTTGAATGTCAAGAACAAAGAATTTCTATCAAATTTATGCGCATTTTGAAAACTTTTAACAGCAATAAATTAACTTTGTATACATTTTTTTTCCTTTCAGACTGACTTATTAAGGGTTTTCTCCCTAAAAAGGAAAGGGAAGAAAATTAGTCAAAAAGGTGATTTTAAGTATACAGACACATCTGCTTGAAGGTTTTTCAATACTGACACAATGTCTATAAATGAGAAGAATTAGAGAGCTGGGTTTGAATGGGTGAAATACAAAGATGCATTTTTCACACACCTCTGAATCCTGAACAGTGAGTGCTCGCTCTGGCCTCTCCTCATCTGTGAGGACTGGCTCCCACACTTCCACTTGAAGTCCAAGCTGGTCCAAGATTTCTTGGATCTTCAGGTTTCTTTCTTTCACTCGTGCTATCTCCTGCTCCTTTTGTTGTACAACAATGTCAAACTCCTCATTAAAAGCAGTTTTCACTTTGTAAATGATGTCCTGGAATACCAAAAAAGGAGAGAGCAGTGCTGTTCAGGTCACATCCATCCATGTTTGTATACTACTTCTCAAGCCATCAGAATCATGAATGTGGATTTGTGTGCATGACAAGGAGATAAACTGGTAAACCCTTTTTGTGAAAATTGTAAGTGTAGAGTTCAAGCTTTCTTCTTTTTTTCCCTAGAAATTTTTAGTAATTTTCTTCCATACATTTGGCATTTAAGAAAGTCTGAAAGAAGCATGCTGCTGCCAAAGCTAGATAAAAAATTAGGCTGTCTTCTATTGGCTTTTTTTTTTGTCCCTCTTCAACTAAAAGAAGGAAAAGCTTCAAAGAAAAAAACATGTGACCTGTAAATCTAGAGACTGCAAATCACAGGTGCAGGGAGGCAGAGCAAAGGATATGCTTTCCTGATGCAGCCTGCACTTCCAATATGCTTCCATGTGAATCTTTGTCATATGTAAGTAAAATATGCCCATTAAACAAACAAACATTGGAAACTGACTTTTTAAGAACACCTCAGACCTTATAATTATCTAAAAAAAGCATGTATTCTTAGTGGATAGATTCTTCTTTTAGCATAAAGAATTGATCTCAAAAAAGAAAAATAGAACATTAAAGAGGGTAAAGCATATGTCTCTCTTACTGTGTCAATTTACTAAAATGCACCATGGAAAGGATACAGATACCCTGAAATTGGAGAACCAATTTAATGAAATCTTGTTCTTCCAAACCCAAGCTGGCAAATCCACAGCACTATGTGCATTTATCAGCTTTTGTCTCAGTAACTCAGACACTCCATTGCTTAGTGTGAGTATGTCCAAAATCTAACAGTGGCTGTGACTGCTGTAAAAACCAACAGATAAGAGAGTGTCACTGCAGCAAGACAGATTTCAGAAGATATCACCTTCAATAATATTATCTGATTGAGTTTCTGCTCCTTGGTGTGCAAGTCACATTGGTGGTATAGGATAGATGTGTCCCCACCATACTGAGAGCTCAGGCTTCCTTTTAGGCAGTGAGATGCACCATCATCAGCCACTTCTTCTGCTGCCTTCTCTCCTTCTTCCTCAGACAAAGCAGTCTCAGAGTCAGCCTCAAGATTTTTCTCCTGAGCCTTCATATAAGAAACATGGCAACTGTGTTAAGTTTGTACATGATCAAAATACTAGAGGTGATATTCTTCAATTAAGCTCAGTGATCAAAATAACACAAGTTGAAATGATCATATTTGGAATATTGGGTCCATTTATAGGTTCCTCAGTACAATACTGGGAATACTGAAGTAAGGTCAGTGATAGGCCACTAATAGCAATAAAGATTTTAAACATTTTACATGTGAGGACAGTCTGAGAGAACTGGAATTGTTTACCCTCAGGAAGGAGAAGCTTGAGGGGTTCTTTTTCCCACAGGGGTTGTCCAACATGAGAAAAGATAGCCCAGAGAGCTTATGGATTCTTTCACCATGGAGATATTCCAAGCCTCACTGGACACTGCCCCGAGCAAATGCTCCAGGAATGTTGGACTAGAAAACTTCCAAAGGGCTCTTCTAACCTCAGCTATTCTGTGATTATTTAAGATTAATACATTTTTTTAACAATATTTCACCTTCATTTGTGTTTTTAAATTTTTTGGCCAACTTCGACAGCAAGAAAATGGCCTTAGGAATGTTACTAGATAAAGAAGTGATAAGATACCAGCTCAGAAGATCATGATCTGTACCTTCTTTAACTGGAGAACTTTCTTCAAAGTTTCCAGCTCTTCTTTACTACGTTCCTTCAGTGGATAATTACTCACTTGACAATCCATATGAAAGCACTGCTCAAATTTAAAATAAAACAACTCAAAGTAGGAAGTTCATCAGAATGCTTCTATCAGATCATTTGTTCGATACCGGAATGCTGAACAGTTACAGACTGCTTAAAATCAGGAATAAAATTGAGGATCCAGTAGTACAGACAATGTATAAAATACAGTTTTAAAAATAATCTACAGGTGTGGTCTCTTTATCCATCTTTATACACAGAATTAAACCAGAACTAGTTTGATTTTTTTTGTAAAATGACTTGGTCTTTCACTACCCTTGGGATAATCCAGTATCATCAGTTTGACTCATCTCCCTCTGTTTAGAATAGGCAAAATCCAGGTTAAATTTTGCCTTTATGTTCTCTAGCAGAAGCCATATGGACTGACAAGGAAAAATGGTATTTACTTGTCCTTTTAGCAATACTATGTAAATATATTGTCTGAGATCAAGGAATTAAAGAATTCCCTCTTTGTTATCAGCACTATTTTCCACCTTAGAAGGTAAAATCTACCAAGCTCAGACAAAACTAACAGAATAAAAGATTTCCCTGAGCCTTGAGAAGAAGTAAAGTTTTTCCCACACCATAAGCAAATCAGAAATGTGTTACTTTGTCTCTGTACCTTAAGGAATAAATAAACTACTGCAGAAAATGTCTTAGAAAGCAGAGGTTACCTTAACAGCACGTCCTTTTACACACAAGAGATCCCAGCACTCATATTTGATTAAATCCTGCAAATAGCAGTAGAATAAAGTCTCCATCTCAATGTCCTTCCTTGCCTTTCAAGACACAGAAAAGAAAATAACAGGATGTGGTGCAAAGTAACAAGATACGGACAGTTTGCATTGAGTTACTGAAAGAAGAATAACAAATGAAATTAATTATATATGTTTCATCATCTTAGACTATCACTGGTATCTTCTCCAAAAACTATCTGCATAGTACTGAAGGCATCATCTTCTATGAGAATAAAAGCTTTCTAGAACTTAAACAACATGTCTTAGGCCACAGTGGGAGATTTATTGTTTCTGGCATAAATCATATTCCAGTTTGCCTTGTCTGCATCAGCAGTTTCACCTGCTTCAAAAAGTGATTTTAAATTCTTTTCTGTTTTTCTGCTTCTCAGCAGTGAACAGCAAATTTGAAATAATCCTCTATTATTTACTAATTTTTCTTCTCTCCACTGATAAAAATGTTTTAAAATGTTCCCCCATTCTGCTATACCCTGGCCACATCTTCTTCAGCCTCTGCTTGCACTCGTTCCTGTTCTTCTAAATCCAGGTTGAACTCCCAGTGCTCCAGTTTCTCAATGTCTGGCACCTGCTCATTTTCATGCATCATTTTCTGAACCTGTTTTTTAAAAATAAATATAAGGAGTGAAAAGTTATTTCAATGTAAATAGGGGAAATGCTATTTTTAACACTATAGAACTTGGTATCAGAGAAAATTATTTTAATTACCTGCACTTTTAACTGCCTTATGGGAAGAAACATAAGAAAAAGGAGAGGACAGTCTTTTCTATAATGGAAGGTCGTTAGACAGGCAGAAATCAGCCTGCTGAGAGGACAGATAGCTCAAGATATAAGGGTGGTACAAAATACTCATTTGGAGGAAAGGAAACTGAGAAGCAGACAGTAGCTCCTGGCAGTTTCAGTGTTGGTCCCTGAAGAAACACATCTCTTTAATACCTGTCTGCTCAGAGTTTATGACAAAAATGTAACTGAGCACTGGAGCTCACAGCCATAAAGGAAGTGTTCTTGTAAACAAAACTGGGAAGCTGAGCCATTACCCTTGTAAGAAACTCACAGTTTCACGCAGCTTTTTAATTCCCATTTGCAGCTCTTCCTTCTGGTTAGCAAACCTCCGAGTCTCTTCTCTCATAACCTGACATACAACAAATGCATCGTTGACAGGCAAAAAAAAGCAAGAGAAAAAAAATATTGAAGTAATCTAAAGGAACATTATCTGTACAGAAAATAAAATGCCAGAGGGGTTAATAACTGAAACAAACACAATCTTAATTCAACAGGATGATTCTTAAAATTGCACAAGAGAAAACAGATTTTACAGCGAGGTCACATTGCAAACTGGTTGTATGGCAATAGCACTTGAACAAAAGAAAATATTAAAGGAAGATGTAATTACAAGTGCAATGTTACAGACATATTGAACTGCATAAAGTCTACTAAAGAGTTTTTTAATCCTTAGATTTTTCATTGTTGAAAATTCTCATTGTTTTAATTTTTCATTGAGTAACCTGCTTGATTTCTGGTAATAATTTTCTTGACAACTTTTTGACATTTAGTATAAAAAGTGTTTTAAGTTTCTAAAAGAAGTGAATTTGTCATGCTTTTTTTTTAATCTTGATTTTCTTTGCTATTTTTTTTTTTGTATACTCCTTGTGTAGAAGTGATCTTCTGGTCTTCAGAGCTCCTGCTGTGTTAGGAACCTTCTCTGATGTCTTTATACCCTTGGCCTAGAATTTCTAAAAGTCTAGATCTCAATGGTTAAAGAAAAGGCCAAATGTGAGAAAAGCTTTTGAAACTACATCTGTTTACAGCAAAAACTTTGCTACCCCAAGTGACTAATGATGCTTGAAATCTCTGGTTTTGATTAATATTTGTTCTGTGAAAGTACCTTCTGTATTTTCTGGCCCATCCATGTCATGTCGTCGGTATTTGTGATGTTTCCATCTTCTTCTGTCACCTGTGCATTAAAAGATTTCAGTGGTGCCTCCTGATGTTTATATTAAGGATATAAACATTTAGCTCAGATACTTAGAGAGCAAGTGAAAGAAAGATGGAAATGAAAGAAAAAGTGGGCTCCCATTAGAAACATCCCCACCAAATTAGAGGGTGCTACATTTTTGTTGCCTAACCACTCCCCAGATCTGATCCTGCAAGCCCTTGCTTTTATGCAAGGCCTTTTGATTCAAATGATTGACTGGACTAATCTCTCTAGTCACTATTTGGATTTATTTCAGTGGAAAACATACAATTAGTAAAACACAATGATAGCAGTAACATCACTCTGGGAAGGACATGTAACTTCACCTGAGGAGAAACTGACTTTCACAGTTTTCTGTGGCTGAGGAAGCCAAGTGAAACTGAAGATGTGAATGTCATCCTCAGATAAATATCCTATTTCTTTGATACTACTCTTCCACAAATTACCATTTAATCATATTCAGCCTATCCTCGGGGTATTCTTCCACCTTAACAAAAGGATCGGTGTACCAAGGACAATTTTTATCAGGTACAATTTTAGGATAATGATCAAACTTTTTTTCCCCCCATAAAAATAAAGAAAGCACCTTAAGTTGCTTTACTGGAAGTGATTTTGATGTGGATTCTGGGTCAAACTTCCATTCTGCCATGGATTTTAAAAAAGAATTTTCATCTGAAGTAGACTTGTTCAATTTATCAAATAGAGATTGCCAGTAAAGAGCAGCTTCCTTAACTTCAGTTTCCTTTATCTCCCTGAGAAACAGAAAGGGAACTCATGTATTTTTTGTGTATTATGGAAAAGGACAAAGTATTAAATATTCTTTATAACACAATTATTAAGTTGTTTAAAAATGCATACTGAATATTTTTGTATTGTTTGAGTTCTAGAATAGCATAATTAAGTGAACTCTCCACAGAAGTAAAATTTCTGAAAGATGGATTACCCATATTAGAAATATTGCTCTGACAGAGTCATCTTTATGAATCTATCTGAACACTTATTTTCCCACAGAAAAGTTGTACTTTGACGTATCTCTTACTCCTAATGCCTGCTGAGAGCTCTCTATAGCCACAGTAGAATTCCCATTAAAGCTAGGATGTCTCCTTTTTGCTGAGTTAAAACATTATCTCAGGAGATTACATCCCTTACATCCTCAGAGAGCCCTTTCCAGAGCTGATCTGAGAATGATATCACTCTTGGTAATACTTCTCAGAAGATGTTCCTGTATGTTGTGCTGCAATCAGACACAAAGTACAAGATTTTCCTGAGCTAGGGAGGCCAGGCTGCCTCTAAAGATGAAATATTTTACTTCTCTCCAATTTTTCTCCTTCGAGACTCACAAAAAGGAAGTCTAGAACCACAAGTAGATGCAAAAATTATTCTATCAGCATACAAGAAATGACACAATCAATATTAGTCTGCCACTTTATACATACTTCCACTTCAGACACACCAGGGCACAATCATTTTCACCATTAACTAGGATGAATTTGCCATCCAGGGAGAAGACCATGGATCTGATTCCCCCTCCTTGATATGACTGACAGTGCTTTTGAGCAAGCATATCCTAGAGAAGTCATAGAAGCAGTATCAGCAAATACATTTTTTATAATGGAATATGTCTTTAAATTATTTTTATTATTTAAATTTTAAAAACATTTTAATATTTTTAAAAAAATTCAGATAAAAGTAAATCCAAAATGGCAATACAAAGTACATAAATTACTAGGGATTTTAAGTTTAAAAGGTTTGACTACATATGGGAAAAGTTTGAAGTATATTGATTTTGTAGGAGGTAAGAACAGCAACAAAATGATCTAAGCTAAGATTTACTGAAGAGGGAAGTAAGTGGTTTGTATGATTGTACACACATTCATTATAAAAACAATTGTCTAGTATAATGCTTTGTCAGTTCATTTTCAGCATAAATTTTTCTCAAACACCTTCTATTCAAGTGAGGAAAGGTTTACAGTTAAAGAAAGTAATTTTCACACTTTAGTCTCATGTAAATCAAACAAAGCCTGTGCCCAAACGCCCACCTACCAGAGTAGAAGCACTGTAGATAAACAGAGCACCATCCTTGGCTGCTGCTGCCAGCCACTGGCTGTTGGGTGATAAACAGAGCAAACCTGATCCAAACTGCTTGCTGGGAATCTTTTCTGATGAAAATAATGATGGATCTTCCAACTTATTCTGCCAAACAAGCAAGAGGTTAGCAGCAGTTCAGATTGTATCTATTCCATTTTGAGAAAATTAATGAGAGGTTTGTGGGTTACCACATGCATTGCAGTTTAAACTGTTGTTGGGTTACTGAGCTGGGGAAGTAGTGCCAATGCTGTGCTGCTGATTTGTTTCTCATCTCTGCAAAAGGGTCTGGATTCAGTATGCTTGAGCCTGGAATTTCTTGGCTCAGAAAGGATGGGATGTGTCCAGGAGGAATGCTGACCTTTAGAATTCACCTTTTTACCTGCCTTGACTCTTAAACTGTGGGAGACCTATGAGCTGCAGAGAGCTGCAGTTCCTCAGCAGGCAATGACAGTGGCTTCCTGAAGCCCCCACTGCTTCATTGTGAGGCTGGGCAGGGTTTGCTTCTGAGAGTCCTGGGCTCACATTGGCTCAGTCCCCCCAGGAGCTGCATATCCAGGTTACTCAGCAGACTGCACAAACCCACAGCTCCAGCACAGAAGCCAGTTGGGAACTGCCTGTAAGTTGTGTGGGCTTTAAGAACCAATATAACAGAACAAGGACATTATTTCTGCCAGGTTTCTAAGCAAGTGGTGAGATACTGAAAGTGGATGTATGGATGGAGTAGGTATTTTTAGTGAAGAGAGGATTTCTTTAAGATAATATCCTGCTATATTAACTTCATCTGCAGCCTTTGTTTGCTGGTATTTAACCATCAACCAAAAATGGTGCAACTTCAGAGAATTACCTTTTCAGAGAGGTGGTATTTACAGATGAAAGGTGCACAGGTGCAGTAGCCATACACAATGTTATCCTTCAGTCTGACTGCTGAGCTCAAAGGGCAGTCCAGATCATACTGCTCCTTTTTCAGGTCACTAGCATTAAACATTCCTCGTTCATTCACATACTTATCATTATCTAAAAGATTAACAAAAGAAAGAGGGAGGAAGAAGCATGCCTACCACTACTACAGGTGCTTTGCCTATCATGTAACTATGAAAATGATCCTCAGCAAGGAGTGAGCATGCTGTGAGTTTTCAGAGACTGGAAACTGAGGTGCTTTGATTTAACACCAACTCAGGGAGTTGTGCTGATGCAGCACACTGCAGTGAAGCAGAGCATCAGCTCTACTGGCTCTAAAGAAGAACCAGAAACACTTTAACCACATGTGACTATTTGCATACAGTAATTTACTCTGCTTCTTGAGTATTACAACAACAGTGCTAATTAGTTTGCATGCAGGCTCACATCACCATTGCCTTCATCTAGAATTTGTTTTAGGAATCTGCCATGAGGAGCACACAGCCTGGGTGGTATTGGTTAAAACACTGCAGTTCACATCTTCAAAAAGGCATTTTATTCTTTTTAGTTCCCCAATTTGAACTTTAAAGGGACACCTGAAATTAAGAATGACAAAGCACCTGATAAAATTGAAATGAAAGAAAATAACTGTAGGTCTTCAGCAGCTTTGAAAATAAAGCTCCATTTTATATAACGAAAAATAGGCACAAAAATAAGTCCAACTTTACTGAATATTTAAAGAAAACATGAACTTTGTTGAAAACTACAAAATTACTTTTAGAAAAGTTTGTAAAATGTAAGGCCTTCTAAAAATTAAATGTAAATTACTTGAAAATCTGACACTAGGCTTATTGCCCCAGAAAATGTTAGTATATATTTCAATTTTTACCTGTTATGATTGCTGAAGACAGATGAAAAATTTCCAGTCTTGCATGTTGGACCTCTGCTACATTAAGAAGTACCATCACTTCAACTGAGTCATTCTTGAGGTCAGAAATTATGGAAAGATGGAGCACTTCATCTGCCACTACTGAAGCATATAAGAAACATCAGTGGAAATTGGTACTGAGGCATGGTAACCTTGTTTTTACTAAAATATCCTGTGACAGAAAATGAGCTCAGGAGTGTTGCATGCACTCAACTACTCTGGAGGCACTGGGTGCTGGGAATCCCTAAGCACCAGCACATTATTATTATTATTACTACATTAACTAGTCAAATTTGAATTTACCTCCAGCTTGAATTGTAGCAATTTTGAGGCTGTCTGCTGATAACTGCCAGATAAAGCACAGAAAAAGTCTCTTCTAACAAACCCTCCACACAATGAAAATATGATCAGGCAAATCACAAAAATTATTTAAGGAGATATAATTCTGTTTGTTAAAACAATTAAAATGATAAAATATTGTCCTTTTTACTTGAAATTACGGTAAATACTGATACACACAGATATTTCTGTAAGAATAATATTTTAGAAAAAAATAAGTTCCCAAATGACAAAATATTTTTGTGAGTTAAAATTAACCATATTTTATTCATTACTATCAACCAGCAAAGCTGACAATTTCAGCAGTCCCCATGTTAAAGATGTCTGTGGTAGAAATTTGTAACAGATTTCTCTCAATGATCATAACCTACAGTTTTTTTAGTCCAAATTCTCACAAAGTGCTTTAGTTCTTTGCCATCACTATTTAGTATTGGAGCTGTGATCAGTTTGTCATCTAATCAATTCTTTTCCCTGTGCCTTATACTTACTCTGACAGAAAGGTAATATTGGTACACTTGCTAACTAAAACTACAAAGGGTAAAAAGAAGTAAAAAACCAAAATCGACCAACCAGGCCCTGCCAAAACAAGAAAACCCAGGAAGAATTCCGGCCCTTATAAAATAGGTGGGAAGAACATTTTTATTCCTATAAGAAAATAAGCAGAATGAAGGTGAATGGCTTATTCTGACTGATAAATATACTCAAAATGCAGAGAGTAGAGAAAAGAAAATGTAATTAATGTTGTCACATGTATTACCTATATATCCCAGAACTTGGAATAATTTTGATGGACGAGCATCTAGAATAAAGATGTGTCCTTCTGTAGCTCTTGCAATGAGGAACTGGCCACTCTGATCATAACTAGGCAAAATGCAAATCCAAGCAGAAATCAACTCAATACAATCAATAAAAAGAGTCAAATAATTTCACTCCCATAACTTGCTGGCCTCACTGAGTGCATAAACATAAATTCCAGCTTCTGGGTTTACAGGTTTAGGGCCAGATATAAAGCCCAGTTTCTAACTGAGTGGCTGGTCAATCCAAAGCTGATCATACTCCACAGCAGTCTGCATTAACAACATTGTTAAGTCAGAATTTCTTTTACTTTTTTAAAATTAAACTATTACACATATCTTGATATTATTTTGAAAAAACACATCTTTGCATTGATTTAATTTTGAACAAGTTGCTTTCTGTAATCTATTTTTAAAGTTCTGTCTTAGGTAGCTGTGAAAAGGGATACATCTGAGTCTCAAATAACAGGCAGATTTTTATTAAAGTTTAACAGTTGAAAATTGATTTCATCTTTTGCAAAGTGGAGTAAAACACTCTCAGATTTTTCAGTAAGTGAGAAGGAGGGAGGGCAAGCTTAATCAACAAAAAACCCCAACCAAATAAAAAAAAAAAATCTAAAAAAAGCCCTTTAGATCCATAGAACTAATTGCAAGAGGACTGGTAATCTCCAGAACTTTAAGTAAATGAATAATTAGTAACAAAAATCCACCATATAGAAAGCGATGATCAAGAGGCTTAAATTTAACTTCATAAAACTTTAAATTTATATTCAGTGAGAAATAACCCTCTAAAATCAGATACATGGAATTGTGCATAATTACTGCATATGATGATGTATTTTTCAGAAAGGGTCCTATATATCAGTATCTTCTGTATTCAGTTAAACCTTCTTAAAATACAGATTTTTTTACATTTCTTTCATATAAATCCTCCTACTACCTCTTGCAATTCAGGATATGTTGAAAAAATGTAGAAGCTATTAAAATATTTTAATTTTTTTATCTGCAGAATAAAAATGTCTTTTTTTTTTTTGTTCAACGAATGTCATTAATCAAGAAACAAACTGACAATATCTCTACCCTATGACATACTTACTGCAAAGACAGCACTGGAAGTTTGGAAAGAAAAGTTCTGTGAACAACCCGTGGAGCTTCAGCTTGGGTAACATCAAGGAAACAGATTTGACCAATTTGGGTCCCTACAGCAACACTGTTGGAGGAGGGACAGCAAGCCATAGAAGTTGCCTAGTTGAGAAGTAGAAGATACTTAACAGTTCAACATATTTTTATACATTACACTATTTGTTACTCTGCAATTTCCTTTGCTGTTTAAAAGTCCCTAAAACTTCAAGAAGAAACCCCAAATGGTTTATTTAAAAAACATGTTTTTGACAAAGAAAGTATTTAGAGACATAATGGAAATATGTCTCTAAATATCTGTTCTTTGTAGCTACACATCAAAAGTTAATTCTGTTCTTTCCAGAGAAAAAACAACCATTATATCCACTCTGCAGATTTTAAGTGAAAAAGTTTCACCTAAATAAAACAGTGAGTGCACTGTTGTGTGTGCAGCTGCTATAGAAAGGGATTTTTTTCTTTACTATGTCACATTTCAGGGTTTGAATGCATCTTAAATCAGGACAAAGCATTAACAGTTTGAAATACTTTTATCAATTCTTAAAACCTGTTTTTCATTATTAGTCAAGGCATTTAGCTTTTATACTTTCAAAACTTTTCTGTTACTCATTAAAAAGACAAAAACAAAAGGAATACCATAAAAATTCAGACAGTTTTTACAAAGATGTGCTTAAAGAGGCATCATGAGGAGAATTGGCAGAAATGCTTCCTCTGCTTTGTAGTCAAGATAAACATGACAGGATTAGCTCAAAGAAACATTCTGAAAGATAATATTTAAATGCCACCCATGGGTTGCTCAAAGACATTACTGAGCTTTCCTCAGCACTAATTGATCCAAATCTGTGGAATATTATGCTATCAATTGAAAAATAAAGCAAATTTTAAGTATCAGTCATGATACAAGCTCCTGGTTACATGTACCTCAATACCAAGGTTGAGCTTGCTGAGGAAAGTTCCATCTTCCAAGGACCAAACTTGTACTTCACCTGAAATTGTTACAGACTGTTGAACAGAGAAAAACAGAGTCAAAAGAGAATGAAATAACCAAATAGTCTGGAAGTGATTAACAATCTCCTATATAATACAGATTCAACCAATTGCTGAGCACAGCAGATTAAGGGTTACTAGTTTCACTTGGGATTATTTAGCTTTTCATTAAATCCAGGTGTTGCAAGGTGCACCTGCTTAAGGAATACTTTCAATAATTTTTATGCATTCCTGCAGCTTTAAGCAGAATGAGACAATTTAGGACAAAATTTGTTAGCTTGATCAATATTAGCACTCCTGCCATTCTGCCAGCAATAGAACAACCTGCTTATAATTTTATTTGCACAGGAAAGGCCTCGAAGAGAGGTCCTGTTTTCTCACATGAGAAATAATGAAGATTAAAACAATACTTGAGTTCTTCCTATATCCACACAATTTTGTAATTCCACAATTACAAAAAGTAAGGCTAGAGATCACTCAACCTCCCCACTACTCATACACAAGTAAAATTTAGCATTGCCCAGCTAATGGTGAACAAGAGATTCAACCAAATTAATAGACTATGACCCCAGGGTTTCTAGGCTGGCTGCCTGGAGAATTCATGGCCTAAAAATGAATTAGTGGCTAAAATATTGCAGGAGTAAAAGACACTGAAATGCAAGGAATTTCTAAGAAAGGCCTTCTTTGTCCCTGGACCCAGCACACAGGTATCTCTCAGGATGTTCCAATCTGTGCAGGGGATTAAAAGAGCAGTAGCAATTGTTGGACAACATCAGTTCTCTGAACTGACTCCATCTTTTGCCTAACTATCTTCCTGAACAATCTAAGTCACACAAATCAGCAGCAGAACCAAAACAACATCAATTATCCAACCTGCATTCCAAGGCAAGTTCTGACCCTTTTATAGACTATAGATAAATGAATGCCATTTACTTCCTTAATGAGAAGTTACACAACTGTAACAAATATCAAAGCAATCCTGATTTCTGCAAGGCTTTTCATATTGTGCCTTAGCAATATATTGGCTATCTGAAAAGAGCCACTATTCTATATTAGAAATAATACAATTTCTTACCACACAGTAGTTGTTCCCTGGAGTAAGAAAATCAGCTGCCAGAAAACAACTGCTGGATGTGTCCAAGAGTTTGACAGCTTCTCCACTATGGGCAGGTCTGTAACTATAGACTGTCCCCTGACAAATAAAGAGAAATAATCCATCACTGGGCTATGAAACTTTTCATTAGAAGCTTTCAAAGACTTCAAAACACACCCCTCCCATCTTTCTGAGCTTTACTCTTTCAACTTTTATATTTCACTCTAACCTGAGGTAAAAACTGTCCAGTAGGATTCATCTGAGTTTAGTGGATTATATAAATTTACACTGGTTGAAGATTATGTTAATTCCTTTTAGAGCACTCCAGCTAACCGCATTTTCAAGAAGTTTTGTTTCTTTAACTTGCTTTAATAAAATAATTTAAAGACGCCCAATTTCATGTTACTCCAGAAATGGATAAATATTCTACACCAACACAAACTTCATGTCTGTATAGAGAACAACTCTACTGCAGAGTCACAGTAGGCCTGATACACCCAAGCTACACTTTTCTCCCTGTGCAGGCACACATCAAGTGTGCAATACTGGGCAATTCATGCCCAGTAGATCCATGACTTGGACACAAGAGAGACCCTGAACACGTACTCAGCTGTACACACACAAGGAAATCTCTATATTCCACCATCTGTAGGAGACAATTGTTCTGTGCATCATTAAAAGTCTTTCCAATTTTCAGTAAAAACACAGAATGGACTGTGTTCACCTCTGATAAAATTTGTTGACTTGCATGATTACATTAAACATTTTGTACCAATAGTATCAGCATATTCATATAGAATCCCAGGAATATCCATGGTGTAGTGCTGTTATCTCAAATGCTGTACCTGGTCAGTGACAAGCAGCAGACTGGTGTAATCAGGAGAAAATATGAGGCTGGATATGGGCTGTGAGATATCAGCACAGATTTTTATCTCATACTGCAGATCTTTGATGTGATAAAAGATTAAAATGCCCTCCTGTGCAGAAAAGTACAAATTCATGTGAGGTCCATGTCACTTATACAATCTGGCAAACTAAACTGCAAGATCCCCTGAAAATCAGTAGGGCAACAGTGTTTAACTGCATTCCATCACAAATGGTGTCATTTGTCTTTAGTATATTTAAATCAAAAGGACCCTAAACTGAGATAATAAATCTGTTGAACATGAAGGTGTTCTTTAATTCTTAGTGACAGTCCATGTTTGATAACAACAGACTCTCATTAGATAATGCTTTAGATTTCATATTGTTGTTTTTGAGACAGTGTAAGAATTTGTCCCCTACTTAAGGAGGAATGTACAATGGCATTGTCAGATTGGGTTAGATACTGAGTTAGATTTTGCACAAAATAATTTGGCAATTCTACTGGCCAATTTTCTCTCCTTTCCTATTTTTTGTCCATCCTTCTTTTCTGTTCCTCTACATTATTCTTAAATAAAACCAGGATTGTCCTCTTTTATTGCCTCTTTGAGTACAGAAATGGAATTTTTTCACACTCTGCTCCCCTGTATCAAGCCTTAACAAAGTAATATAGTCAACACCCGAGAGGGACATTATCATCCTGCAGCCCCTCACTTTTTCCTAACTCCTGTCTTTGCAGTGAACTCTGCAAATATACTCCATTTGAATGTAGATTTTCACACACTCAGAGTAAGTTAAAAGCATAAAGGATGCCTTACGTGTCCAGCTGCATACAGACCCTCATTACAAAATGCCATGGCAAGTAAAACTGTTTGTTGCAGATTGCTTGGTTCGCTACCTGAAAGCACAAACCCAACAAAAAATATCAAATTCAATTTATTTCAACAATGTGTTGAAATAACACATTTATTAACATAATAAAATCTGGGATAGTTTACTATTTATTTGTGAGCAAAGGGATCGTAGAGTCATTTAGATTGGAAGGGATCCTAGAAGTCCTCTAATCCAACCTCCTGCTCAGCACAGAGCCAACTTCAAACTCAGAACCAACTTCAAAGTTGCATTATGTTGTCCTGAGTGATGTCAGCTAAGGTTTGAATACACCCAAAAATGGAAATTCCATATCTCCTCTGGGCAATCTATCCCAATGTCTGACCATCTTCACTGTGAAAGTATTCATTTCCTAATATATACCCAGAATTCCTGGTGATGCAAACTGTGTCCTTTGGTTGTATTTTCTCTAACTTTTCATTGGATAGCTAAAGCAATAGTAAAATCTCTCATTTCCTTTTCTCCAGGATGAACAAACAGTTTTCTCACACAAAATTGGTATGTCATGTACTGAGTGTAACAACCTCTGTGGGAATGTGCTGAACTTCATCCATTCTATCTTTTTTGTACTCTGGTGGCCAAAACAAAGTGTTTGAGACAAACCCCTAAATTATGATAAATTATGAGTGATTGCAGTTCTAAAGAAATGCTAAAACTAAGCAGTAGAGAACCTCTTCTAGCACCACTTACTCCAATTTGAATTAGAATGGACCCAATTTTTTCCACTGCCATTGTTTCTCCTGAGGCTTTTAATCTGGCTGTCTCTTAGCACAAAAGCTATTAATCTTTTCTCATGTAAACACACATAAGATTGCCAACAATGTGTCTTACAGAGGCCAGTGTGAGATGAGTTTTTCTAAGCAGTGGCTTCCAGCTGTACTCACATATTATTACTTCCAGACATCAGCAGTGCTGCTTAAAAATCTATTAGTTTCATTTGAACATGGAAATACCTTTCTTTTTCTGCACTTCTCTACGGGCATAGGACACCACATCTGCTATTTTCTGCATGAACTCTGCACAAAAGAAAACAATTTATAATGTCAACCTTGTTTGTAAGTCAATATTGCAATAGAAGTCAGTTGTATTCCATTCCACTGAACAAGAGGCCAGGTTCAGTAGACTAAATGAAAAATGTGCATTCTTCCTCAATATCTACCATTTCTGCCATCTATGCAACTGAGCAGGCACAGTTCTGTTATTCAGTTTACAGCTGTAAAAAGGAGATAACATGGACTTGGCACAGAGAGTGGCTCAGATGCAGATTTATCTTCCTTCTAGTATCAAGTTATGGTATTCTTATTTCTAACAATGATTTTTTTTTTAGATACACTTACAAGGAATATTCAGCCACTCTGAAAACAATGCCTAAGTGAAATGTTGTGGCTGCTTATGGTGTTGCTTATATGCAACACCATATATGTAATTCAGCATGTGCTTAAAGCTGGCCATACACTTAGCATTCTGTTAAATACATGCATATTGCAGTCTGTTTAAAACTAAGCAGAAGCTTCAGTATATTATAAATACAGAGCATTTTGTTATACAGTTTTAGGACAGGGCTCAAAGATGAACACAGAGGTGAAGAAAAAGCCCAAATGGCAAATATTCTTGTTGCCTTTCACTCAACTGACAAAAACAGTTCTGGTCACACCTCAGGTTTTTATTTCTTAATGATTTCCCACTCTTGATTTACTAAATTTAACAGTCTGATAGTTTCAAAAAGAGAAATAACGCTGGATTTTTAAGTTGTTTTAAAAGCAGCCTTCTATTTTTGTGTTAACTATGAAAAATGAAGTTGGGGTACTTCCTGCAGCTTAAAAAATCATGTACTATATGTAAAAAGAAGAAAATAAGATTACTAGGAGATGATCTATTACCACTAATTCAGTGTTTGCTAGGGAAACAGCTCTATGCTAGGAAGAAATATATTCCAGTACTCCTGACCAAAGTATGAACCTCGTGTGCACCATAGGACTGACACCTCCCATCCCATCAAAGGATGATGGAGCACAGATTGCCTAAGGAACAATTCCTGCTGGCTGTGTCTCAGCATCCTCCATTTAGGAGCCCTCTGAATGGGCACAGAAGGGTAATGGCATTTAGCAGAGAAGACATCTCAGGATTCCCAGAAAAAGAAGGCCTGAAATGGGCTGCCCTTGACATGAAACTTTAGTCAGTCATAGCCTGCTGAAGGTCTCCATGAAAAAAGACAGCTGAAAATACAAATAGGGCACACAAACCATGTTGGTAGGCTGCAATCAATCAGAGGTCTTCCCATTCCAGAACAAATTCAAACCAGATTCCTTTGTTTGAAGCCAAAGATATCTTCTGTTCACTCTCTGTGCTTCATACATTCTGCAGTAAAGCCTGGCAGTGTTTGCAGCCTTGTTTTCAATATAAAATAGTGTATGCAAGAGCTGGCACTAAGGAATGATATTAAGCCCCATTGCTTCAGTTTTGTTTTTTGAACTCTCATGAGCCCTCAAAGATCACTTCTAACTTTATCTAGCAAATGAAGACTATCCAACATTTCATGCAAAATACAATAAATTATTGGTACTTAATTAATAGTAAAAACAGTACTGCTATTAGTACTAGTATTAGTTGCTGGGATATTAAAAGTTTAATGTTGATCTAGTAGGGCTAAGATCTGGAGTCCTGGAAATATAGTTAATTTAATACATTTTGATGTATTTACAGTTTGTTTGTTTGTTTGTTTTTTGTTTTTTTTTTTTTAACAAAGAAAAATGAAAGTCGGTTATTGGGTGTTAAAAACATCCCCCCAGAACCTCAAAAGACATTATCATATGTTTACTGTACTAATAAATAAAACCAGAGTTCTACAAAACAGCTTTCTAATTTCTGTAAGGTACCCAATAGAAGAGCAGAAGAAAGCACAAAAAGCTTTCACCTCTCTACTTTCTTCCCTGTTTGAATGAAACACACTCAGCTATTTCTTACCAGGTGGAGCTGATTGTTGAAGAACAGAAACACTGTATTGCTCAGCATCAATTGCCAAAACATATCCTTCTTTACAGCCCATGTATATTTCTGAGGTTGCAGTCCAGCAGTGGGCAGTGGGATGCACTGAAGTCTTAATACAATTTCTAGGCTTCAGCATGAAAATAAATAAGTTCAATCAACAATTGAGAAAAATATCTGTACAAGCTGTTACATACATTTCAAGAGAAGAAAAAAAATCATTTCCTCATAGAGTCTGACATCATGTTTAACACCAGCATTATTTTATTCAGTCATCCTTTCACTGAAGCTTGTAACTTGACAAAGAATATTCTCCAAAAAAGTATATGTCTGGGGATAGTGGTGGAGAACTCATTTCTCCCTCTAGAAGCTCGTTTAAATGATGAATTATATTTTCAATTAAGAATTATGTATTTTTAAATTTGCATTTGTCTGGATTTATTCTCCAGCACTTGCATCTGTTACAATTTTATCTCTGGCTTGAAAATCCCTCCAGTATCTTCCCTATCCTCACAAAGATATTGACCCACCATTATAAGGGCATTTCCCAAACTTTTAATGATAGAATTATGATAAAATTCAACACCCTGAGCCCCTAGAGGTTCTTTAAATGTCAGAAGGGCACTGAAAGCCCAATTTAAATGGCTACTTATTATGACCTCACCACAACAAATGCCTTTCAAACTGCTTTTTAGAATATTCTTCCACTTTATAGCCAAAACGTGAACATGTGGTTCTTGCATACCTGGCAGTACTAAAACACATTTTGTTCGAATAGCTTATCTTATTGTATAATCCAAATTGCTCTGTAAAACAGCTCTGTCAATCTTTGTGTCATCTGCAAATAAGTGCTAGAAATATCCCTGACCGAGACTTCCCATGTGCCTGGAATTTCATCTCACTAAAATAACTCTCATAAATCTGTCCTCCATAAAACACAAATATTATTAAAGACAGAGAGTGGCCTGTTCAGATACAACAGTAACAGAGGTCATAAAAATACCATGACAGAAAGAACCAGATTAAAGAGAATTCAGGGAGGGGAAGAGGGGGACAAAACACAAGAAAACCTTGGGAGAACAGTTAAAAGAGAGGATTGAAAGCACCATGCATGTGTGCAGAATTGGTGAGGATCACTAAACAATATGATGGATGAAAAAAAGAAGGTTCTATAATTCTTAAAATACCTGCTGTCTCACTAAAGATTCTATAAAAAGAGGAAATATGGATGGACTTGTGATGAAAACATAGGACAGAGATTCATAAGTACCTAGATTTCATTAGCAAAATATACCAAGCCCTTGTTATATGGTTCTGGGTAAATAATTCACATTCTGTTTATGCTTACAAAGCATTTTTAGTTTCTCAGGGGAAAAATGTTACAGAAATAAAGTATATTAATATTTACTTTATAAATCAAATATGGCTGACAGTAACAAATTTATAGCAAATAGGGCTTTACATCACCCAGAGAAACATCTAATATAGGCATTTTCACTGATTTTATAAGGCTTGAACATCACAAATCTTTGGCAAGGTTGTAACTGAACTTCTGCAAAACAGCTTTCTGGGTAAACACAATTACTGCAATGTTCCTTTGTACCTGCTGCCATGACTGTCTTTACACATACCAATATCCTAGGATGAGATTATGGAATCCAAAACTAGGTTGCTTCTTGGACTGTGCATTGGTATGGTGGTACATAAAAATAAAAATAACAAAAACAAAACTAGTAACAATAATGATAATGATGCTGTCTTCTTTTTTAACTTCTCTCCCTTTTGAGTAGCACCTTGTCAGGGATAAAAAGAAAAATCCATGAAGGATCCTTGCCACACAAAGTTTTATAAAAAAACAATGGAATAAAATTGGTGCTAGAGATGAAATTGATTCAAGTGGGCTTGATTGTCCCACTCTGCCCTACACCTTGAATATTGTGAGCAGCTTTGGTCACTGCAATATAAGAAAGATAATAAACTATTAGAGAGTATCCAGAAGAGGGCTAGGAAGATAGTTAAGGGTCTAGAGGGGAAGCTTCATAAAGAGCAGCTGAACTCACTTGGTCTTTTCAGCCTGGAGAAGAAGAGACTGAGAGGAGACCTCACTGCAGTTACAACTTCCTTGTGAGGAGAAGAGCAGGGGCAGATATTTATCTCTGCTCTCGGGTGACAGTGACAGGACCCGAGGGAATGGCCTGTATCAGGGGAGGTTTAGACTGGACATGAGAAAAAGATTCTTCACCAGAGACTGGATGAGCATTGGAACAGGCTCCCAGGAAGTGGTCACAGCACCAAGGCTGGCAGAAGAAGTCTTTGGACAACACTCTCAGGGACACGGTGTCCAGAAGCATTGGGGATGGTTCTGTGCAAGACCAGGAGTTGAACTCGTTGATCTTTATGGAGCCCTTCCAACCCAGCATGTTCTGTGATTCTGTGGTAAATCTCATTTAGAAAACTGATCTAGAAAAAGCTCCTGCAAGAAAGGAAAGGCTGGAAAGCCGCAGGATATCCCCATTCCTTTCCCTCTGCTGCCCCGCTGTGGTTACACTCGGGCACACCGCCAGCCTCAGCCCGTGGTTCTGGAGCATGGAACACTGACACACTTCCAAGAAGCGAACAGCACACTGGCAGTGCGCTTGTTTCTCAGTGCGGGCTGTTGGAAAGAGGTGCTTAACTTGACAGGACACAAGCATGTGATTTCCCTTCAGTGTCAGGGCTTCTGCTCCGTTGGAGATGGAGTTTATGTGCACAGGCATGCATGGAGAAGAGAATTAGTGCTGTAAGGCACAAAAAATTCAAGTCCTAAAAAAAATTACACAGCTACCATATCCTGCAGCAAGGTGAAAACATGCCAGAAACAGACTCATTGCCTCCCAGTGTTAAACTGTGAGTGTAGAACCTCACAGTTCAGGATGTAGGAAACTATATATAAATACCACCACCACCACAACAAAAGGAACAATAGCCTGCATTTCTGAATAAAACATTCAATTTCTAAATAACTTGTTGTTCATGACCTACCAATATTGGCAACCAAAATACATCCATCTAAGAAAACTGGACAGTAAATAACTATCAAAATATTTACCATATAATTTGAAAGAAAAGGAAATCTTCAATGAAGACTATTAGAACAGATTACTCTTACTCCAGAAATACTGGATGAGGAGAACATAGCCACATTGAAGGTGCTAAAAAGAAATCTAGGTTTTTCTGAAGGCAGCTAGAAATGCAAAGACCCCATAGAGATCTCCAGTACATATATCTAGTATGGTTGAAAGCACAAACTTTTCAATGTGGAAAAGTTCACAACATGGCTCTGCAAGTTCAAGCATAAGAATCTACTCCTACTATAAAGAATGGCATCCATTCAAGGACAAATTCTATTAAGCCTCACTACAGGAACTGCTTTTTCTCCAATACTTCTTTTAATTCACTTTACAGAATGAAGAACAAAGTGAGTTTTGCAGAGTTCATCATCTGCACATAACCTAAGAGGCAGTAAGGCAGAAGAAAATGGCAAGGCCCCAGATAAGCATATATTATCTTCACTTTCTGTTCTAAGTGATTTCAAATATGAGCAGTTCACATATATTTTGAAGCAATAAATGATTTTTTTTTATAGTTCTTGATTGTCCTGAAAACGATAGGAAACTAGTTACATAGTTAAAAACCTCTACCACTGTGAAAGCATGAGGTAATGAAAAGAAGATGACGTCAGGAAAATAAATTCCTGGGTTTATTTTTTGATTCTACTTTGTACACTAAAACAGAACTCCAATTTGTTCATTGAGAAGACATAGCATATAATGCCAGTGTCATCTTATGCATGCTAGTTTTGGTGTCTCATATATGTCACAAGCCACCAAATAGAAATTGATGGTCTTAATCTTAGAAGAGAATCTCAGATTTGCAAATTAAAAGTCTTCACACTTTTAGTTGGAAGTCACGTGAAAGTAAATTTCAAACAAAATGAGAATACTTTTGAAGCCTCTAAAAAGAGGCATCTCAAAGGAGGATAAAAAGTAAATAATCAAATACAAGTGAGACAAATGGCAAGGTCCAACACTTACAGTGGTATGGGAATGTATTTCAGAAGCAAGGGTTGCTGTCTGGAAAAAAGCCTTCAATGTTTCCATAGCTTGAGACTTTTCCAACATCAAAAAGAAAGCAATCCCAAAGGGAAGTAAGGATACGTTAGGGGTACTACCAGTTTAGCATGGGAATAAGGTTTCAAGTTTTCAGGTCATTTTAGCTTGGGCACAGTCAAATGCTGACACATCTCACACTGCTTCTGGGATACAGATTCAAACCTCCACTGCACAGATAAATGATAGGACCTATGTCAGACATCTCAACACTTCACTGCACTATGCAGCATCACTGTGCTTTCTCAGTCTCCTGGCAAAATGGATTTCAAAAATATTGTTGAGGTAACAGATCCATCTACTGGGTTGCACCTGTTTAATAAGCATTAGAATTACAAATTTATTACCACCTATTTGTATAGAAAGTAGAATGACTTGGAGTAATAAAAATGAAAAAATTCAGTAACTACCACAAATGTTTCTGCTTCATCTCCTTCCAGTCCAGCAATGGCTGAAACTGGCAAATCAGGGCCATAGTATGGATCATCTTTACGAGAAGGTGGGAAAAACAAATCCTCTTGAGGACTCACAGCCCCATGATTATCAGGGAGATCCACAGGGCTGTGAAAAGGCAAAAGACACAGTCTGAGGAGAAGAAATATGATTTCAAAATGGGCTTTATTTCTGCAAAATTATAGGAGGAAAAGTGCATATGCCTGTGTATTTACACACGCATTCTGTAATGCCAAAAGGCAAAAACCCTTTTTTTCCAGATCACAATTAAGGCCTTGATGATACTTTCATTAGTGTAACTGTGTAAGTGGCAATATGATTATTACATTAATAGTTAATGAGATTAAACACAGTTGGGAATGGTAGAGTAGCTGCCACCTTGAAGCATAGGTTTTACACATCAACAACTGCAACTTGAGTGATACAAGCTACTTTTACACCAACCTCAAAAAACATTTTGGCATAAATAAATTATAGTTTTGCTGTGCTCAGTGAATTGCATTGACAGAGCCAACCTCTCTGGACTTGTAAATTAGCCACTGAAGTTGGAAATCACATTGAAAACTGATACTGCTTTTGGTACAATTTGTGATTACAGCAACATATTGTTTAACTATGATAACTAGGAATATTGATCCAGATTTGATGGTTTCATAGCTACAAAAGCAATGCTCAATGTAGCCATATACAGAAAAGCAGTCCAGGCACTATCTGCATTCAGTCACACAGCTTTTCATCAAAGCTGCCAAAGCAGCTGATTAGTATTAGCTTCATGGTGTGCATAATCTGGTCATGTGAGTACTAAGAACTGAAATCATAAATTTGATTCACTTGATTGACTGGACAGATTTACAGTGGTTATGATCTAGAAATTACTGACTGCAATTGTTAGCTGAACTAAGTGGGACTAAGTCCTTTGCAAATAGGTGTGTGTTGCTAGACTTTGTTATTAAAATAAACTCGTAGATGTTGCTCTTAGCCTGAGGGGTGTTCCACTCACTGTCGTGAAAGGTGATGCTCGTCCTTGCCCTGTTCAATGCGCCAGATGGTAACGGAGCCCTCAGCAACAAAACACAGCTGCTGCCAATTCATGGGGTTAAAACTCAGAGAGGTTCCTGTTAGCCCTGGCTGAGACTCACTGCACAGCAGGACATTTTCTTGCCAGTTCCTTCATTAAGGAGAATAAAAGAAAATTAAATCCATTAAATAGGTAAAAAGCATTGAAGCCAAAGGTCTGGATGTGCTTAGGACTGATGTTCAAGATCCAGTCTGGAAAACAAATACTTTGTCACTGACAAAAAATCTCTGCTGTCAAACAAGTAAGGTCCTCTTGAGAATAAAAAGGATGAGGTTAATTAGCCACACATAAAATTATTACTGCTAGAAAATGATTGAATAACTGACATTTTAGAAACATTATCAGGCGCTCCCTTTTGTGAAAAGACCAATGGTCATGAGAAATGGATTTTTTTTTCATTAGCTCTATCAGTGACTACTAAAATGGGCCCAAACAATTAACTCTTCAGCACCCCAGCCTTGCTTTTCCAGTCTGTAACATAATGACTGTAATGCTTGCAGCTGGAAGGTGTGATAATGAGAAAACAAACCACATCCAGCCTATGATTATGTACGGATTAATTACCTAGGTAATACAGTTAATTGTGCTGTGAGTGCAGACATACAAGCTATGGCTGCATTAACTAACTTGGGCACAAACCAGGGCAGAGTTTGTGTGGGGCTGTTATGTGTAGCTAACAGAAACCTGGGAATTTGCTTTCTGCTGACGTTTCTTTTGTCCAGTATAATCTATTTTATGTTCTTATCTAATTTGCATGTTTTTTCAATATGCAGATTAATATTTGATGGAATTTGCATTTTTAGGTGCTATCCAAGAACTGATTAACATAATTTGAAGAAAATGGTTAAAACTGTTTCTTAATTTACTGGACAATCTATCTGACTGTTAATCTAAATAACATTTATAGCCTTAGTATTTGTCATTATTGCTGAGAGGAGAAATCTAAAATGCATACACTGCTGTAAATGTATTCAGTGTAATCCCTTAGTCTGCCTGTAATAAATTCACTCACAGAAATGATCACGAAGCAAACAATGGTTAACATTTATGGCATATGCAAAAAATGGGAATTATTCACACATATGCAGTAACCCTCATTAAAATTATAGGAATCTATAAACTACAATTCTGACTTTTAAAGATATCAGTGTATCTTGCTTTCTAAAGATCTGTCAGCATGTTCTTATCTCATACCTACCAGATAATGCCAACAGGGTTTTATAGTAGATAATTTACTAAGATCTGGAACTATGGTGAAACATTGTATCTGAAAAGAAATCTGACATTAAGTTTCTCCTTTGAACAGAAAAGAATAAATATTAGGGATAAAATACCTCAGATGAAAGGCGGCTTTTAGTTATCCACAAGCTCTTTATATTTTGAGACTGACATCTTTCAAAACATCTCTTATACCTCTGATTCCAAACCTGCTGCTTAAAGTACTGGGGCTGTGCAATTGTCATATAGTCATGATATCTAATGCTCAACACTGGGATTTCTGACATCCATACACACACACATATATCTTCAATAAATGCACAATATAATCCAATCACAAAAATTATTTCACTTCTGTTCAAATTATTACACATTCTAAACTTAATATTCTAATGTAATTGTATTTTGCTACTAAACTCTTTGTGACTTAGGATGGGTTTTATGACAATTACCTGCTGATAGTTGTACCATGCTGATTCAAACTGGTTAAAATTGTTTGGCCTTAGAAATTACTACTACTTTAAAGCATTTAAACATTTCTAGGTATTTCTGGTTTTAAGAATAACCTAGAGAAGTCTTTCAGGATGGTGCATTTTTGTTTAAGAGCATACAATGAACACATTGGACCATGAGTGTTACTTCTGCTGTAGCTGACAAATGTATCAGCTGTCAGGCCAGTGAGCCTCTGCTGGTTTCCAGTGAGATATACACAGACATTCTTGAACTCCTGTGTATGATCAGAGTTCACAGCAAACATTATTCTTCTCCAGAAGGGATAAAGAAGAGGCATCCGTAATGGTATCTGCTCTCATTACTGAAATTCTGAAATTCCAGGAGTTTCTGCATCTTCCCTTATAATTGTACAAGACAAGATCATCAGTAAGCTGAGACTATACTGACTATTCCTTACATGTCCTCGCTTGCCTTTCTCCTACTCCACCCTCCCCATTTATTTTGAAGTGCTCAGACTCCACAGTCAATGGAATCTTGCTGGCAATGGAGGCAAGAGCAGGATTGTATTTTACAGTACAGTTAAAATGTTATATACTCTACCTTTCTGTATCTGCACTGCATTATATAATATTTCACATCAATGAGCAGAAAATTATGATCTAACCCAGTGATCCAAGTTAGTGTAATCACTGAGCAAAATTATAAGCCAGAACTAAGATTAAGCAAAAGTAATTAAGAGGACCACTGAACAGTCCAGGAGGACAAACCAGTGCAAATCGGCTTTAGAACCCTTTTCCTCTTTTCAGCAGGCAACTTTCTTCCACAAACAGTATGGTGCTCAACTTCCAACAGTGAACAGATAATTAACTGATGCTGAAGGCTCTGGAAGCCCTCCAAAAATCAAAATTTGGAAGAAGGTAAAAGCTTAGCTTTGCTACAGCTAACAGCCATTTTGACTAGTGTCTAGAAAATTAACAGCAATTTTGGTACAGAAAGTTTGCAGACAATTATCACTCAGGAAAAAAAGGGGATTAAGGCAACCGGTATGTGTTCCACATTTGTTAGCTTAATCTATGCCAAAACAGTAGTCACACAAGAATATGAATTAAATACAAATGGCATAAGAGATTTTTTTTTTTTTTTACTCTTACCATACTGAAAGAACAAACTCTGGGATTGAAGAGTAACTGGCCAGATATGGGCCTTTAAAACTAAATGCAAGTAAGGTATAGTCCAGCTGAGCATCACCTGAAAGGTAAAAATAAAGAACATGGTCTTTGATTGTTCCAGACTTCATTTCATAGTACCACAGATACTCTTCTCACTTCCTGTATATCCATTTTAACTCTTTGAATATTCTTCAGGCCCTTAATTTCTTTGCTTCACTGCAGATTATTCTTTTGATTTGATCATAAAAATGTTCCCTGTGTATCACCTGCTTGGAATTTTTTCAATTTCCTTTCCAATAATGCCTTGAAATTGTAAAGCATTTTTCCCCAAGTCCCATGAAATCCTTTGCAGTCATAATTTTATTCATATACATGAAAAAGCAAGTATCATGATCCTTATTTAAATGGCAAGGGAACTGAAATATGAATAAGGTAAGCAACTAAACCATGGAGAGAAATCGCATGAAGCAAGCAGAAACATACATTAGATCCTGGACTCCAAAGTTAAACTGCAAGAACACTCATCCCTCACATCCTGGATTTCTCACCTGGCTTTCAGCAGTGTGCTTGGGAGTTTACTGCAGTATGATTCTATTGCTTATTCTGTCTACATTTTCCTAAAACTAATTCCATTTAACTACTTTTCTTTTCCCTTTCAATTAGCTTCATTATGTATGGTCATATTCCTCCCTATCTTAAACCTACACAAAAGTAGTGCAGTGGAAAATTCCTTCCACTGCTTTCCATGAATCTCTTCATGAGACAGTTCCTCTCACAAGCTCTGTGACAGGAACAAACAGTTATAAAAAAGCCCCACAACTTCAGAAACTGATGATTAAAGTATTGTTTTAATGAAATGATGATGATGAGGGTTACCACATCACTACCTTTTAATTCTGTGAGTTTATTCAGTTCTGGAAAAGTGTAGATGTGTATGAGGGGATTCAGCTTCCGGTCAGAAAAGGCCACCACTTGACTGTTGGCATTTGCTGCAAAGGCTCCCACCTGGCCAGTCTGACACTGCACTGCTCTTGTCTTCTTGGTTTTGATGTCCAGGAAGAGGATGTAATTACCACAAGGGTAGCAGACAGTTTGATTGTTGACAAAGGCCAAGTTCTTGTTTGAGAATCCCTGAACCCAACTGAAAATAGAGCAATTGAATGTTAAAACATTTATCAGACACACATTTCTCAAAATACTGTGCAAAAGGAAATGTTGTAGCCTAAGCTACACTGAAGTGATGATTGGGATTTGTTAGACTCATCCTCATACACGGAGTTGCAAAAACACAACAACTAAGGTCTGGTATTTTGAGTCACTAGCTCAGCCTTTCCAAAAACATATGGTCAATCTTACCCTGATGGAGCACAAAGGTCTGACAGAAGAACATGGAGAGATGCTTTTATTTCTTTCAGTTTTCATTAAAAATAAAGTCAGCCAAATTCATAGGCTCTGATTTCATACTCACATATCCCAGCAAAGGAAATAACTTTATTTGAAGGAGTCGCACAGGTACAATCTATGCTTGGGACCCAATTGTGTTTTCTTAACCTTTTTGCACTTTCATAGTTCATCTCATAAAATAAAAAAAAATAAAGGTACAGCTTTAACATGGTGAAACTCTGGAATGTAAACAGGATGTGCTGTTACACAAGGACTGAAATAAATTACTGAAGAGGAGGCTGTTTAGGAACTTACAGCATGTCAACAAATTCGAAACTGCTTGCAGATGTTTTTACTTTTCAGAAAGTGTGTGGACAAACATCAGGGTCATCTTACCAAATTGTATTTACACAGCAGGAAAGTTCCAGCAGTGTAAGAGATAGCCTCTGTGTACAACACTGCTGTTAGCATCCTCTCTCTGAATTATCATTCAGAAACATCCCATCTCTGCTCCCTTTCCAAATCAGAGAATTTGACTGGGAGAGAGAGACCTTTGTTCTCTGCAACAACCAGAAGCATTTTTACACTCCTTTCACAAACATAAGTCAGTCATAAAATCAGCTCAGTTGCTGATCCTTTGTACTCTTCAGAGAAGATGGTACTAAAGCCTCAGCACTCTCCTACTTAGGGATGCTTTAAAATTACTGGTCTTGAGATAAATTTATGTCCTGCAATAACTTCCCATTATCTTTCCTAAGGAATTTCTGCTCTTGGCTTCTTTTGCTACATAGGAGAGAGGTGGAGCCAGAGAGGAGTGGGAGCACTCACAATGTGATCATGGAAATGAACTGAAAGCCATGGCAACAGAGGAGACATTCCAGCTGATCGTGTTTTTCTGGGCCTTTTTTCATACAAGAACAGTTTGTCTGGGGTGCCATGGCACACGAGACCCCTCTGAACATGCTTACAGAACTAGCTCTGTGCTTTTCGGCAACATTAGGTCTGGATCAGTGGAAATGAGCAATTCTAACTTCTGTTTGTGGAGGTAAAATGGAATCTAGAAAACCTGTACGCTGGGGTAAATTAATGGGGGTGACAGTGCAATTTACCATTCTTATACATCCAGTAAAGGCCTGAGCGGGCAAGGGTTCAGGCTTATATACATAAAAGAGATAAGATGGATAGATAAAGAGATAGAGAGATAGACAGATAACTTCACTGTGTGAGTGATCACGCACTGGAACAGGTTTTTTTAGACAGGCTGTGGAGTCTCCCTCACTGGAGCTCTTCCAGAACCGTCTGGATGTAATCCCATGGGCCATGCTCTGGGATGACCCTGCCTGAGCAGGGAGGTTGGATCAATGACCCACTGCGGTCCCTCGAACCCGCCCGATGCCGTGATCCGGCCATCTGTGCCCGTGCTCCCTTCCCTCAGCCCGCGCTGTCCCGACAGACCCCACAGCGCTGCCTCCTCTCCCTGTGTGACCGCCCTATCGGCGGAGCGGCCGCGGGGTGNCGCCGCTGATTGGGCCGCGCCCCGGCGCCAGCCAATCCGTGAGCACGGGCGGGTATTTAACAGCCCCGTACGGCCTCTCACCTGAGCGGAGGAAGTGTGAGGGGTGTGGTTTGAGTGCTCATTGTTATCATCATGGAATTTTTATTGTCGGTAAGATCCCTATGTAGTTCTGCCCCTTATCAGCCCTGATATCTGTGGGCCTTTAGCCTGCGCAGTCATTGCTGCTGAGTCTAAGAAGCAGGTGCTGAATTGAACATAAGCATGCATCAGCCTTGGGTTCTGTCTCTTGGTCACCCTGTGTGTCCCCACACCTGTCCAGTGCCATCTGCCCGTCTCTTTGCTGGACAGCTGAACCTATTTTCCCATGGCCTCTTGTGTCTTTCTGGAGTCACCATCCCTAAAGGTGTTCAGGAGGGGTCTGGATCTGGTGCTGGATGATGTGGTTTGGGGGTTACAGCTGGACTTGATGCTCTTGAATGTCTCTTCCAACCTTGATGATTCTGTAATTCTATAAGGTACAAAAGTTCTTGGATTGTGTACNCGCTGTCCCGACAGACCCCACAGCGCTGCCTCCTCTCCCTGTGTGACCGCCCTATCGGCGGAGCGGCCGCGGGGTGAGCGCAGCGCAGGGCACCGCGCACCCCGCCCGGGCTCAGCAGGAGCGTGTGGGGGCCGTGCCCGCCGCCCCCACCTCACTTCCAGCGCGGCCTCCGCGGCGCGGGCGGCGCTCCCCGGGGCAGCTCCCCTCGAGCCCGGCCCCGCCGCCATCGCCGCCGCCGGACCCCGCGCCCCGGCAACTGCAACGGCGGCCGCCATTGGCCGGGC